>JAOTQJ010133226.1:14770-42018 GCA_025642045.1 Solanum sejunctum | reverse complement strand
TTCTTATGACTATATCTGGTACTGTTGGGTTCGCTGTTTGCAGGTGGGTTAGTCAATAAAATAGAGGAAACTCTGTCGAAATTGTTGTGAAATTCCTTAGCTATCGTAAGTTAAGATTCAGTATAAGTGGTTGTCACGGTGTCCTATCTGCACCATTCACGGCCCCTAGGTTGGTCGTGACACAGTCACTTCTCTAAGATTGATGTTTTGTCCAGGTATCATCAAGTGAGGGTGGGGGAGGGTGATGCTCCCAAGACACCCTTCTCGACTAGGTATAGGCATTATGAATTTGTGGTTATATCTTTTGGGTTGACTAAGGTGTCGGCCATCGTCATGGATCTTATCAATAGGGTCTTCTAACCCTATCTTGATTTGTTTTTTGTGGTTTTCATTGATGATATTTTGATCTATTCACATAGTGAGGAGGAACATATGAGTCACTTGAGGGTAGTGCTGCAAAGATTGAGGGAAGAAAGGATGTATGACAAGTATGAAAAATGTGAGTTTTGGTTAAAAGAGGTTTCCTTCCTAGGTCATCTGGTGTCAGGGGATGGTATTAAGGTGGATCCTAAAAAGATGGATGTGAGTAGCAATTGGCCTAGACCATTGACCCCATCCGATATTAGGAGCTTCTTGGGCTTAGCGGGTAACTATCAGAGATTTATGAATAGGTTCTCTTCTATTACTTCTCCCATGACTAAGTTGACTCAAAAGAAAGCCAAATTTGTGTGGACCGATAAGTGTGAAAAGAGTTTCCAAACATTGAAAGACGAGCTTGTATCCGCCCTTATTTTGTCTCTACCGGAAGGGCTAAAAGAATTTGTCATCTATTGTGATACATCCCAGGTTGGTTTGGGTTGTGTGCTGATGGAAAATGGTAAGGTCATAGCCTATGCTTCTAGACAACTCAAAGTGCATGAAAAGAACTATCCTACCCATGATCTTGAACTAGGTCATGGTATTTGTATTAAAGATATGGAGTCATTATTTGTATGGGGTACATGTTAATGTATTTACCGATCATAAGAGTCTCCAATGTGTGTTCACTCAAAAAGAACTTAACTTAAGGCAAATAAGATGGTTAGAACTTCTTAAGGATTATGATATGAGTCTTAATTATCATCCTGGGTAAGGGTAGTGTTATGGCAGATGCTTTGAGTAGGGAGTCTATGGGTACTCTAGCTTATGTTTATGGTAGGGGTATAGAGATGGCTAAGGCAATCCATCAGTTTGATAGATTGGAGGTTAGCTTTGAATAGGTTGATAATGGTGTTGTTGTTATTGTTGATGGTTCTAATTTTTATTAGTTGAGGAGGTGAAAACTAAGCAAGATCTTGACCCCACTTTGGCAGAATTGAAGGTATCAGTAAAAGATGGTAAGATGGATGTTTATTCCTAAGGGGGAGATAGTACCCATAGATACCAAGGTAGGTGGTGTGTGCCTTGTGTTGATGGCTTGAGAGAAAAGATTCTTGATGAGGCTTATGGTTTTTCTTATTCTATTCACCTTGGGACTACGAAAATGTATCGAGATTTGAGGGATGTGTTATGGTGGGGAGGTATGAAGAAAGACATTGTCAAATTTATTTTTGGTTGAAATAGTTGCTAACAAGTCAAAGCTGAACATCAAAGGTTGGATGTCCTAACCCAAGACATAGATATTCCTACTTGGAAGTGGGAAGAGATTAATATGGATTTTATGCTTGAGTTGCCTAAGACTAGAAGAGGTTTTAATTCCTTTCTAGGTTGTGGTTGATAGGATGACAAAATCGGCTCACTTTCCACCAGTTAAAACTACATATAGAGCTGAAGATTATGCTAAGTTATACATTCATGAGTTTGTGAGGTTGTATGGGATTCCTTTGTACATTATATCGGATCATGGTGCTCAATTTACTTTACATTTTTGGAGGTCTTTCCAAAGGGGTCTTGTTACAAAAGTTAAACTTAGTACGACCTTCCACCCTCAAACGGATGGACAAGTGAAAAGAACTATCCAAACACTTGAGGTTATGATTAGGGCTTATATTTTGGAGTTCAAGGGTAGTTAGGATGATCATCTTCAATTGGTTTAGTTTGCTTATAATAATAACTATCATTCTAGCATTGGTATGGCTGCTTTTGAGGCCCTCTATGGTAGATGTTGCAGATCGCCGATTAGGTAGTTTAAAGTTAGATAAATAGCTTTTGTAAATCTGTATCTGGTTATGGATGCTATGGAAAAGGTAAGAGATTATTAGATAAAGGTTGAAAATAGTTCAAAGTCACTAAAGTCTTATGCCAATGTGAGGAGGAGGGAGCTTAAGTTTAAAGTTGGTGATTGGGTTTATTTGAAGGTGTCACCCATGAAGGGTGTGGTTCATTTTAGTAAGAAGGGTAAACTATGTCCAAGATTTGTGGGTCCTAATAGAGTGATGAGGAGGATTGGCAAGGTGGCCTATAAGTTAGAATTGCCTAGTGATATGGAATTGGTTCATCTGGTCTTACATGTGTTTATGTTGAGGAAGTGTGTGGGTGACCCTAATGCTATTGTAACTCTTGATGTTGTTGGTATCATTGAAGACAACTGACATATGAAGTGATTCCAGCAGAGATCTTGGATAGACAAGTAAAGAGGTTGAGGAAGAAGGATATCGCTTCCGTTAAGGTCCTTTGGAGGAATCAACAAGTTGAAAGTGCTACATGGGAGGCTGAAGTGGATATGCAAAAGCAATACCCCTATCTTTTTCATTCTACTCAAGCCTAAGTTACTAAGTCTAAGTCTTCTATGTGATGTCATGTCTCATGTTCAAGTCCCTAGTCATTTGCATGAATTAATATTTATATTGACAACGTTCATGCTGATTTTACACTTATGCTGAGATTTTGAAAATAATGTTTTGAGTGCGTTGATGCATTCTTGTTGGGGCTAATATCTTATGATTACTCTTCTCATGTATATCTCTTTGACATTTGGGGATGAATTTTCTCAAGGGGGATATATTGAAACGACCCCCAAAAAATTGCCTGAAAATATGCCTAGGAAGCGCTCAAAATTTTAATTTCCACATATCTCAAAATCAATAATTGATATAAAAAATTAGACTTCATATTCTTGATCAGGGGGTCAAATTGAGTGGGAAATCCATCTAACTCCGATTTTAGAGAAAATAAATTGTAATTTTATTTTCCCAAAAATCAAATCCAGTGAGCAATGTGCGCTCTCAGTGCAACGTGGCTGGGGTGCGATGGTGTGTATTTTTTGCAGTTTTTTAAAGCCAGTCCAAGACTTTTGGGTCTTGGGCCTAAGTATTTCCATGCGTGAAAATACCTATACTTAGTTATATTTCACCCTCATATCATTCAAGACATTCCCCAATACTCACTCAAATACTTAGACTCACATCTCACCCTAAAACTCAAGTCACACAACTCATCCATATCTAAGGATTTCACTCAAACTTTAAGTTTCCATCTCTAATTTTCATCAAGTTATTCCCTAAAGTCAAGGTATGTGGGTTTCAACTATTAGATCCTTTCACCCATGGTGCCCAAGCTTCCACTTCATCTAATTTACAGGTTTCTAAGTTGATTTTACATGTGGGTCTATTATTATGAATTTGACTATGAACTATGTCAGGATTTTGTAAAAGTGTGACTGTTTTAGCATATATTGAGCTATGAATCTTGGATCTAACTTGAGATATGATGAGGAGATTCGATGTACAAGTATTGGTGGAATAATTTAATTCAAGATTTCTTGCATGATTACACTCTTTAATCATAGTTTTACACTAGCATTGCACACCCACCAAGTGTTTGATAAAATATCTAGATTATGATTCTTGAGTTGTTGAAGGCGTAATGCTTGGCATATGAGATATATGACTTTATCGTGATGAAAGTATGATGTATATATGTTAGTTTCATGATGAACTTTGATAGTGTTGTGAGTTGACCAAGCCTAGCTCTGGGGATAGTAGGTTGGGTAACCACGTTGAGGGATTGGTACGTTGGTTGCCTAGTACGAGGGGTAATAGGCTCGTATAACCACATCGAGGGGTTGGTACCTTGGTTGCCTAGTATGGGGGGTAGTAGGCCTGTATAACCACATACAGGGGTTGGTACCTTGGCTGCCTAGTACAGGGGGTAGTAGGCCCGTATAACTATATTGAGGGTTGGTACCTCATTAACCATATCGAGGGGTTTGTACCGGGTTGCCTAGTATGAGGGTAGTAGGCCCATATAACCTTATTGAGCGTTTGGTACCTCACTTGCCTCTCCAAGGGGTGGTAGGCCTTGGATATTCTATATTGATGGTCACTTGCTACATATGTATTTTGTTCTATATAAACATGATTTACTTCAAGTATCCTTCATTTATGTCATATTGTTACTATGCTATCTATTGCCTATGATATTGTATTTTGCGTATGTTGCCTATCCATTGTTTCATTGTATCCTACATATTTAGTATATTCAAACATACTAACGCATACTATATGCCTACATGATGTTACAATGTAGGAATTGGAGCCCTGCTTGATTATCTTCCTCCTCGACGTAGCTAGTATGATTGTCTCTCAAACTAGTCGGTAAGTCCTCCATTCCGGGGATACTGTTTATGACCTCATGCTATGTACTAAGACTATCTTCTCGTATCTATGTATTGACTATGAGGGTGAGGCCGGTTGCTTGTCTTGGCCCTCGCTAAGTATCTAAGCTTTAGAGGTGTTGTTGGATATGTTTTATGTTATGCTTTGAGCTTTGACTCTCTCTTGACTCTTGACATTTTTGATATGAAAGTTGTCCCTTAGTCTCTTTCATCTTATTTACAATCTCTTATTGTATTTTATTGCTTCCATGGCAAAGGATGTGTAATGATATGTTAAGAGGCTAGCTTTGGGTCTCTTTTGGTTCCCCATGCACCTTGTCACATCTAGGCCCTCGGCTTGGGTCGTGACACTTACCATCAGAGGATCTACATAGCCACTTATACAAAGTGGCATTTGTTTGTAAGAGTGTAATGGGAATACATAATCTATCTATGGATACTGTGGGATTTCATGTCTTCCCATTATCTCTCTCGAGATATGTTGTGGCTATCTGAGCTCATACAGAGTTCAATCAATATTTGTAGAATGAATTTTTGAGAGCTTCTTCTCTAGATCAAATAAGCTCAAGTTGAAGGACCAGATTAACAACTTTGAGCAACTTTCTAGTGATTTGATAAGCACTACATGGGAGCGATTTACTAAATATCTGAGAAGTGTCCCTAATTACAATATAGTTGATGACACCTTGGTGGAGATCTTCTATAGTTCCCTTGATAGGAACAGTAAGGCTTGTGCTGACACTATCATGGCGGCATGTTACTAGATCAACCATTTGCAAGAATTGTAGAGTGTATAGAGAAAGTGGTCAAGACGAATTGTCCAAGGGGGCAACAGGATAGAGCTTCCATGAAGAGTTCATTTGCTATCAGTGTTGGTTTTAGAGCAAACAAAAATTAATGAAGAAATTATGCACTAACTTGCCTAGCTTTTAACAAGCATGTATGTGGTAATCAAGCCAAACCAAAAAAGAGTGAATGCGATTGTTCATCAACCTCCACATGCACCAATGTATGAGGAGCCATACTATGCAAAGGATGCTTGTTTTATGAATGATAAGACGAGAGGCTTCCGAACCAACATCTAAGGGTCTAATTAGGACTATTGGCACCAATGTCAAGGAAACCAAGGTTGGAACTATGGTAGAGATGGAGCTTACAGAGACAACCACTGTGGTTACTATGATAGGAATAGGGGTCGACATGTAGATTGGGGCTATAAAGAAGACTTTAGAAATAGTCCTTATGTGCCACTACACAACCAGGATATAGGTGCAGGAAATTCTAGAATTGAGGAGATGCTTGATCGCTTGTTGAAGTAGGCTGAGATACAGGATGAGACCCTAAGGGGCATGAAAACTGAAATCTCTAGTATTAATAAACAGATAGAGTTACATTAGTTGGCTATTAAACAACTTGAACAACAGTTTGGTCAGGTGTCAACTCAGTTCAATTAGCTTCAAAAAGGTACGTTGCCTAGCGATATAATGCAAAATCCTAAGAATGAAGGGCAGTGTATGGCAGTTATTACTAGTGGTGGCAAGAGCACAACTAATCCTCCTATGCTGATTGATGTAGAAGATGTTCATGAGGTGATAGTTGCAGATAATAATATGCGTGAAGGAGATGATTGAGGTAAGGACAGTGTGAGTGAAGTAACTAAAGCACCATAAAAGTTTAAGTCTGTCCCTAGGCCTCCTACTCCTATCTCTCAAAGAATCAAAAAGAGGGAGGAGGACGCCAAGTTCAAGCACTTTGTCTCCATGCTAAAGCAGCTATCTATGAACATCTCTCTTATCGAGGCATTAGAAAAAATGCTAGGCTATGTCAAGTATATAAAGGACTTGGTCACCATAAAGTGCATCATGAGTCAGGATCTTTTTCAAGAGCTTTAACATTGTAATGCTATTACTATGAGATTCTTGGTTAATAAGCATGAAGATCTAGGTGTTTTCACTATACCTTGCACTATAAGTGATGTGGAGTTCTAAAGGACACTATGTGACTTAGGTGCTAGAATCAATTTGATGCCCCTTGTGGTCTATAAGAATCTTGGATTGGGATCCCCTACTCCAAGTAGCATGTGGTTACTAATGGTGGATCGAGCAGTGAGAAAGCCTATGGGGATACTCTATAATATGCTGGTTAAAGTGGAATTCATATACTCTATAGACTTTGTGATCCTTGAGTGTGTGGTTGATTTTGAAGTTCCTATTATCTTGGGAAGATCCTTTTTAGCGACTGGTTGCATGTTTGTAGATATGGAGAAGGGCCAACTCAAGTTAATATTTGGGAAGGATGAGGTTAAGTTCAATGTGTGTCTACAAGTGAGGCAATACAATAATGTGTGAGTGGTTTTTGTTATTGAGGATATTGATGATGTTGAGCAAGAAGTGCCAGTTGAGGTAAGATTGGGTGTTGACACTTTGGAGACAATGTTGATGAACTTCGATAGTGATGGTATCCCAAACTATAAGGAGAGAGTAAATGCTATAGGGTGTCTTACGATCTTAGCCGCCAAACTAAGCTAGAGCTAGATTTGTAGAATCGGGAGTCATCACCCACCAAGACTTCCCTAAAAGACCCACCAATGTTAGAATTAAAGGCCCTTCCAGATCATCTGAAATATTCATTTTTGGGAGCCAACAATACCTTGCTGGTCATAATAGTTGTATATTTGAATGATGAGCAAGCACATGCCATGTAATATTGCTTAAACAATTCAAAAAGCCTATCAGATGGACGATTATTGGTATCCCTCCTGGGGTATATACACACAAAATCTAGTTGGTCAAGGATTACAAGACGAGTATTGAGCATCAAAGGCGCTTAATCCCTCCTTTGCAAGAACTTGTGCGCAAAGAGATCATTAGATGGTTAGATGTGGAGTCTACTCAATTGCCAATAGTGAATTGGTAAGCCCGATGCAGTATATTCCAACGAAAGGAGGTATCAAAGTGGTACCTAATACCAACAATGAGTTGATACCAATACAGACAGTCAGAGGATGGAGGGAATGCATGCATTACAAAAATCTCAATAAAGGATCACTTTCCTATGCCATTCATGGACTAGATGCTGGATAGACTAGTGGAAAATAGGTGGTACTGCTTTCTTGATTGGTATTCAGGCTATAATCAGATTATCATTGTGCTAGAGGACCAAGATAAGACCACATTTACATGCCCCTATGGCACCTTTGCATTTAAGAGGATGCCATTTGGGGATATTTCAGAGATGCATAGTGTCTATTTTCTGAGACATGGTGGAGAACACTATTGAGGTCTTCATGTATGACTTTAGTGTGGTTAGGAATTCATTTCAGGATTGCTTGAAATACCTATATGATATGTTGCAAAGATGTGCAAAAAGTCATCTGGTACTAAATTAGGAAGAGTGTCTCTTCATAGTGAAAGAGGGTATTGTGTTGGGGCACAAGATATCTAGCAAAGGCATCAAGGTCGACTGAACTAAAGTGGAGGTGATTGAGAAGCTTCCACCACCCATCTCAGTAAAGGATGTGAGGAGTTTCTTGGAGCATGCAGGATTCTATCGAAGGTTCATAAAAGCCTTCTCCAAAGTTTCATACCCATTATGCAAATTGTTGGAGAAAGATGCTAAGTTTGTGTTTGATGATCCATGTTTGAATGCCTTTGAAGAGTTAAGGAAGAGGTTGATCTCAACACCAATCATTGTGGCTCCAGATTGGTCCAAGCCCTTTGAGATCATGTGTGATACAAGTGGAGTCACTCTAGGTATGGTATTAGGATAGCACAAGGAGAAGATATTACATCCCATATATTATGCTAGCAAAGGCCTAAATACAACCCAAAAGAATTACATCGTCATAGAACATGAGGTACTTACTTTATTCTTTGCATTCAAAAAGTTCAGGTCATATCTATTAGGGGACAAAGTAGTGGTGCATATAGATTATTCAACACTTAAATATTTGATGGGTAAGAAGCATATAAAGACAAGGTTGATAATATGGGTGCTTCTCTTGCAAGAGTTCAACTTTGATGTTATTGACAGAAAAAGAACAGAGAATCAGGTCGCAGATCACCTCACCAGATTAGAAGATAGAACAATGATGAAATTTTATGATTGATTAGATATAAATGATTCTTTTCCTAACAAAAGTGTCTTGGCTATATCATATGATCTGATACCTTGGTTTATAGATTATGCGAACTACTTTGTGAGTGATATCGTGCCACTTGACCAAAATACGCATTAGCCTCAAAAGTTTATGTATAATAGGACAAAGTTCTACTAGGATGACCCATACTTATTCTGAGTATGTGCTAATGGGATTATTCGTCACTGTGTTACTGAGGTTGAGAGATGAGCAATCTTGAGTAATACCACTCTTCATTGGTGGGTGGACATCATAATATTAATAGAACAACGCACAAGATTTTCCAATGTGGGTATTATTGGCCCACCATCCACAAAGATGCCTACGACTATGCCAAAACTTGTAATAGGGGCCAAGGAGAAGATGGGGTTCCCTAATCATAAGTTCCCTCTAAATCCCATTATGATGATTAAGTTGTTTGATGTATAGGGAATAGATTTTATGGGACCATTTGTTATCGCACATAAAAGTATATCTTAGTTGTTGTGGATTATGTATAAAAGTGGGTGTAGGCCGTGGATCTACCTAATAATGAGGATAAAAATATCCTAAAATTTCTAAAAAAGAATATTTTCTCAAGGTTTGGCACCCCTTGGACAATTATTGGTGATGGAGGTTCTTATTTCTGCAGTAGGCTTTATAATGCTCTTCTGGAGAAGTATGGAGTGAAACATAGAGTGGAAATGCCTTATCATCCTTAGACAAGTGGGCAGATGGAGGTATCCAATAGGAAAATCAAACGAATTCTATCCAAAATTGTGCGTTGAAATCACATAGATTAGTTGTGGAAGCTCGATGATGCATTATTAGCATACTAGACAACATTCAAGACCCCTATAGGCATGTCTCCCTACCAAATTGTCTTTGGGAAAGCATGTCACTTGCCAGTAGAGCTTGGGCATAAAGCAATGAGGGCATTGAAGAAGTTGAATCTGGATTGAAATGATGCAACAAACTTTAGGTTAAGTCAACTTAATGAGCTTGATGAATTTCAATTGAAAGCATATGAGAGCTTAACCTTATATAAATAGAGAATGAAAGTACAACATCACCGCCGCCTCGCCAATTCGTACCAGGGAACTTGGTGCTGCTTTACAATTCTATAGTAAAATTATTCCCTAAGAAGCTCAAATCCAGATAGTTGGGACCCTTCCTAGTAGCACACATATTTGATCATAGGTCAATTGAACTAGAGAGACCAAATGGAGGAACTTTCAAAGTAAATGTCCAAAGAATCACGCTATACCTTGAAAATATGGAAGAGATAAAGATGATGGAGGAATGGGATCTTAGGGAAGTTTGAGTACTCAAGATATATATACCATGCCAAGATAATAAATCTGGCATTGCTTAGCAGGTAACCCAAGGTGGACCCTGACGCTTAGGTGCCCAGGTATGTTTTTGACCCTTTACATTATATTTTTGATTGATTTTGTGCATTGGCGACAATGCACATCTTTTTTGATGGGATGTGGGTAGTTTTGGGCCTTAGTGAATTCTTAGTAGTTTATGGTCTATAACTACCCCAATTTTTGATCCCGAGGTTTTCTTGGTTGTGTTCGTTTTCCTCGCGGATATGTACTTTCTGTTGAACCAGTACATTTAGGATGTTTAAATAATATTCGTAGCATATGGGACTAATACTTATGGCATATAGCATATTTTTTATGTTTTATTTTGAAAAATAGTACCCACTAGAAAACTTTTGATTAGTAGTTAGATAATAACCATACATGTTTAGGTGTATGATAATATCTGTTCAGATAAATGAGGGTAAATTGAGATGAAAAGCCTGATCTGTGAGTCTTTTGTTGATAATGTATGTAATGCCATGTGAGTGTGAGCTTATCTTGCTAGATTCATATATTTTGTGCTAATTTAAAACATGCACTGTTGCTCTACGTTATATTGTAGATTAAATGGATTAGGAAAGGATCTTTGGCCTTTCTTCTAAAATAGTCCACTTTAGCCTAAAATAACCAACCAAATGGTGATATATCCCTTATTTGAGCCTGAGATATACCTGTTCTTTGAAAACACCTAATTAACCTAGCCTTGTTGGTGATAAAATCCTGAAATTTGCCTCGGTCTTTCCTTAAGCATTGTGAACATTGACTGAGGCAAAAAGCCCAAGTTGAGGGTGGCTAACAAAAGTGAACCTGGTTAAGGGAATAGATATTGTATACTTCATCATATGCTAAAAAACTAAGTTGAGAGTTGTTAGTGTAAGGGTAAAAGAAAAACAATGTGGGGGTGAATTAGGGATGAGAAAAAAAAAAGAAAAATCATGTACTGAGTGCAATAAAAGATGCCTAAGATTGAGTTAAAAAGAAAAATAATGTGTGAAAACAAGGCAAAAAGCTAGAAAATAAGAAGAAAGTGCCAGAAAAAATCTTGAATAAGGAAGAAGAGAGAATAAGGTAAAACTAGCAGAGTTGGTGGGACAAAAGCGTTGAAAAATGCAGTTTCAAGGAGGGTCTTTAGTCACTATCTTCCTGTAATATCATACAAAAGCCAACTGAGCTTATGTTACAAGCGTAGAAAGTCCTAAATGATCCTAGTCCAGTTAGTTGAAGGTCTGACTCATAAGTATAGGGGAAAGCCTATGGTATTAGTCATCATGCATGAATATCTTTGTGAGAGTGAGCGTTGGCACTATCCCAAAGCTAAATTTGAAATCATCATTGAGAATCAAATATGAGACTGCTTTATATGAGGGCATTTGCACCGTATTGTTAGCATTTGACATATTAAGTGATTGTGGATTGTTCATAATCCCTTGCTTGTTATAGTTGTATTGTCACATGCACCAGTTTTACTTGTTTTGCTAAGTATCTAGCTGATCCAATTTTGGAAAGTTCGTATAGGTATCTGAGTTTTAGATGCATATGATGTATGCGATTGAGTTAAGGTCTGCGTGTTACTGTATTGTCTATATAGATTGAGTCTTCACGTGAGGAGAAATAACAATTTTAAGTAGAGGATGTTGATATGATGTCAAAACACAACACTTTTGATGCTTAAAACTTAGGATTTTGTATGTTCTCAATGCAATATTTGTTCGTTTTGTGTGTTTTTGTGTTTAGATTTGTTAGATTGCAGGTTGGCCATGATTTGGGGTAAAATAAAATTGCTGGTTTTTGATGATTTACGAGACTTTTTATAAATTATAAGGCATTCTATGAGTCGTAGAGGAAGTCTCGTGATAAATTCCCGTGAGGGATGAATTCTGAAGATCAAATCTCCAAGACATCTATACAAGTTATAGAGCATTCTATGAGTCGTATAGATAGGTCTCGTGAGGATTTCTAGTGAGGGACAATTTGATGAAGTTTAAGTCTACGAACATGCTATACAAGTCATGAATCAGTTTATAAGTAGTAAACATGTTCCATATAATAGAAGTACAAAATCCTAGGAGATGATTACAAGTCCCTGACTATGAGAAGTAAAGACACTATGATTTATATAGAGCTTTCATGGAGTTTGCCAATCAATTTTTCTATGTTATTTAGGACTTAATTGTAAGTGCTATAAATATCACCTTTAGGTTATTTTTTAGGGGAGGACCTCATTATTCAAAGTTTTTAGGGTTTGTACTAGAAGAACTCAATACTTAAGAGAGAAGATTGTGAGAAAACACTTATATCGGTAAATTTGATCTTCAATCTTGTGATTCTCATTGATCTTGGATTTCCTTGGGCTCAATTCAGCTGTGTAAGTGTTTAATTATGTCTTTTTAATTCATAATTTCCTCATCCACACATAGCATGAGTAGCTAAATCCACAACTAGGATTGTGCGAACCATGAAGAACTAGCAAAGTAGACTAAGATAATTTACAATTCTTTTATTGGGTAGATGCATATATTAAGCAATTTTCTTCATTTTGCATATTTTCCAGTGGTGGCCAATATTAGAACTTGCCTAGTATTATTGATTGCTCTACGGTAGTAATGAATATAAAAGAGATTAATTAACAAAATTAAATTGACGTGTTCTTATCTAATCAAGAGAACTAGGGCAAGGGGAGGTTGTACTTAGACTTATAGGTAATAGTTAACTTCTCACCTTTTACCAAAGGGCTTGATGAACTTAAATTACCATCCTGCATGCTATACACTAGACAAGAATTGGGTTATTTAGTGATACTAAGTTAGGAATTCATGCAAAGATACTACCCTAGTTGCTCTCCATTATTGATTTTCTATCGTGATAGTAGTTTAGTTTATTTTCTTATTGATTATTGCAAACCCCTCTTCAGGGATTTGAGTTTGTAAATTGCTTGGATTGCCTATCAGTGAATTCTCTTGAGTCTATGTATTCCCTGTGGGTTTGATCCTAACCTTTGTTAGGTTATATATCTTGATAGTGACCGCTTTATCCTCTAAAAAGGAGGTGACCGCTTTATCCTCTAGAAAGGAGGTGTAACTTGGGCAATATCAATTACAAGTACCAAATTGAATGAAAGTAGTCCAACTCAAACTTAATAACTATATAGCCAAATGTAGGATATGATTAAAACCATTAAGTCGGATGTTTCTTCTTTGATATGTCCTTGAAATAATAGAGAACTGCATTAATTGTTGCATCCATGATTGGTCGATTCATCCTTTACCCTGAAAAATTATTGGACAATTATGGCAATATTAATGAGGTTGTTGTACTATCACTTGTTCATAAGTGATTATTGTTGGATAAGAGAAACTCGTAATAGGACATGATAGTACTCTGATTAGATTGGATGTGATTGATGTTTGTCTAAATTGTATTTTTACTTTAGATTGATGATATTCTGATTGAGTTCCTTTTATCTTGTTGAATTGAGTTGATGGGTGAGTTGAGTTGATTGTTCAATTGAATATCTATGATTTTGTTCTGTTTTTCTAGCTATTTTACATACTCGTACATTTTATGTACTGACACCTATTTGGACTTGTATTGTTTTATGATGGAGAAAGGGGTATTAGGGATCTTCAGTAGGCACATTGTTGAGGATCTATTCACATTCTGCTGATTAGAGAGAACTCCTTACTTTCAAAGGATTTCCATATTACTATCATCTAACTTTTAAATTTAGATTAGTTTTATTTGATTTGAAGTATTCATGAACCTATCATTGGCTCCATCTAGATAGTAGTGATAGAGGCTTTTTAGACTAGATTGTTGACTTAATAATTTGATCAGTTTTGGCTAGTTTCTTTCGTACAAGTCTTGTGATTGAATTGGTTAGTCTATGACCTTTATCTATAAACATTATATTATCATACCCCTATTGATTTATTCTTTGATTGTTGATGTCTTTTAATGTTAGATTATGATTGAATGAATGTGATGAGGCCAAGTGGTTTGCTTTGGGACTAGCAGTAGTCCTTAAGTGACGTCCATGACAAGGATACCCTTCTAGGATGTGGCATCAACTTCTAGACTTGTTTGTCTAGAATGGCCACTGGCTCTTCTCATATGTCAAATTCGGACCCAACTTTATCGAATACATTGATATCATATGAGACTCTCTAAAATATAATGCTTCAGTATAGAAACATGGAAAACCAGCTGCACAGAAGACAAACTAGGTGGCAAGGCATGTCTATAGGCTAACTGAACCACCCTCTCTAGAATCTTAGAGGGGCCAATAAACCCAGAGTTGATCTTTCCCTTTATTCAAAACCTTGTGACACCTTTCATATGTAAGATCCTCAACAAAACTTGATCACTCTCCATGAACTCCAAGGTTCAAATATGTTAGTTGGCATAATTTTTTCAGCGACTCTGAGCTATAAACCATCGACTCAAGATTAGGATAACACCCTTTATTGTATCTCTAAGCAAGTCCATGTCAAGGTTATCGATAGAAACAAAGTAAACTAGCCTATGGGGGATCTATACCTTCATCTATATAAGGCCTCAAAAAGAGCCATATAGATGCTAAAGGGATAACTACTGTTTAAAAAATTCTACTAGGGGCAAATATTAATTTCACCTTTCATAGAAATCAATCACACATACCTAGAGCATATCCTCTAGCACCTAGATAGTCCTCTCACACTACCCATCTATATGAGAATGAAATGTTGTACTCATGCCTAACAGAGTTCCCAAACTATATTGTAAAGCCTTCCAAAAATGGGAAGTAAATAAAGAGCCTTGATTATGTACAATAGAAATGGGTACACCATGGAGTCTCACAAGTCCATTTCACAATATCAACACACAAGTGTAAGTTAAAAACAATAAATATCTTTTCATAATTCAAGTCATACATACTATCACTTCCATCGTCCCATTACCTAATTCACTTCCATTAGAATAATTTACTAACTCCCAAGCTTTACAACAACAACAATAACAATATACCTAGTAAATTCTTTTAAGTAAAATCTGGGGAGGGTAAAATATACGCAGACCTTACCACTACTTTATAGAGATAGAGAGGTTGTTTCTGAAAGACACTCATCTAAAAAATTATCATCCTTAAAAGCCAAAGATAGAAGATATGAAATAACTGAATTGGATAACAAATGAAAATTTTTAAAGATAGTAGAGGTAACAAATAAATGATGGATAATAACAACATAGTATAAAATGACATGACTACCTCTACTAATCTACTATATCACATGACTTGATATCATCCTACTTTTATTTGTCTTCTAACCTTCTACTCTAATACACAAGCTCCACTCCTCTCTATCTAAGGTTATGTCCTCAATAATACGAAGCTACTATATATCCTATCTAATTACCCCTAATACTTTTTTGGTCTACCTCTACCTCTTTGTAGACCTGCTAAATATATCCTCTCTCACATCCTGATAGGAGAATCTACATTTTTTCTCTCCACATGCCAAACATCACAATCTGGCTTCTCTCATTTTGTCTTCCACAGAGCCCACTCCTAACTTCCCCAAAATTATCTCATTCCTAATCTTATCCTCCCTTTTATGTCCATACATCTATCTTAACATCCTCATCTCAGTGACCTGCATCTTTTAAACATGTGAGTTTTTGATTGGCCAATAGTCTGCCTCATATAGTTGAGATAGTCTAACCATCATTATATAAAATACTACTTTATGTTTAGGTGCAATCTTCTTATCACACAATCCTTTGAAGGCAAGCCTCCATTTTGTCCATGTTATCCTAATATGATGCATGACATATCATCAATATCGCTACTATTCTAGATGATGGTCACAAGATACTTAAATTTTATCTCCTAGGAATAGGTTGAGGTTCAAGCATCATTTGAATGTCTGCTTCACCCCTTGTACCACTTAATTTTCCTTCCAAATATACTTCTTTGGTCTTGCTCAATTTGGACCCTTTTGATTCTAAAGTATATCTCAATACCACCAATATAGCATTCACTTTAGCATGAGTCTCACCAATAAGTACTATGTCATCCACAAATAACATACACCATGACACCTTATCTTGGATAGACTATGTCAGCTTATCCATTACTAAGACAAAAAGGAAAGGGCTCAAAATAGATCCTTGATGAAGTCCAATCTCAATAGAAAAATAATCTGAGTCTTCTCCCACGAAAAGATAAGGTGATTACCTATGCCACAAAATAATTAAAGAGTCATCAGAAGAATTATCCTACATATGACATTGAGTTAGAAGCAGTTGTCTTTGTTTTAATGTTTTGGAAACATTATTTATATTTCCAATGGATTATGACTTCAACATTCTATACCATCCGAGAAAGACCAATGTAGTGGTCAATGCTTTAAGTAGGAATACTTCTAGTATGGGATACCTTGCAACCATTAGAATAGAGAAATAACCTTTGGCTAGAAACATTTATAGATTGGCCAATGAGTTGGAGAGATTACAACTTTTTAATAATGGTGGTGTGCTTGCTTTCTTAGAGGCTCAATTTTCTTTGGTGGATCAAGTTCGTGAGCAACAAATTTAGAATGTTAATTTTTGTCTTATTTGAGACTAGGCGACTAAAGGTGAGGCTAAAGAGGACATGTTGATGCCAATGCTGTTTTGAGGATCGACAACCAAATTTGTGTGCCAAATGTAGGTGACATAATTAGATAGATACTTGAGGAGGCTCAATGTGCTAGATGTTCTATCCACTTGGGGGTTGTGAAGATGTACTATGACTTGTGTAAGCACTATTGGTTGTGTTATATGACATTCTAATAGGTTAAGTATGAGCTCTAGAGGCTTGGGGTTGTGTTTCAGAGGATGTCCATTCCTTTACTAAAGTAAAAGATGATAATTATGGACTTTGTAATAGATTTTCCCATTATCATGTGCAGTTATCACTCTAATTGGGTGATTGTGGATCACTTGACTAAGTCCATTCATTTTATTCCAGTCAAGGTTAAGCACGCTACGAGGGAGTTAGCTTATCTATATAGCAATCAGATTTGTAGGCTTCATAGGGTGCCTGTCTCCATCATATTAAATCAAGTTTTGTTGTTAACATCTTATTTTTGGAAGGCTTTATAGCATGGGTTGGGAACTCAATTTGATTTGAGTAAGGCATTTCACCCTTAGATAGATGGCAGATTGAGAGGACTATTTAAGTACTAGAGGATGTGCTTCAGCCATATGTTGTTAATTTTTGTGTCAGATAAGAGATGAATTTTCCTTTAGTAGAGTTCTCTAATAACAATAGTTATCATTCCACCATTTAAATGGCTCTTTTTGAGGCCTTATATGGTCGGAGATGTAGATCACCTATAGGTTTGTTTGATTATATTGTGGTGGATACCTTCGATATTGATTTGCTTAGAGATGCCATGGATTAGGTTTGTTTGATTCAGAGTTATTTGTTTACATACCAAAGTCTCCAAAAATGTTATGATGATAGATGAGTTTGATCCTTAGAGTTCATGGAGGGTGATGGGGTATGGCTGAGGATTTAACCCATGAAGGGTGTCATGAGGTTCAGGGAGAAGGACAATCTCATACCTTAATATATTGTCCCTTTTGAGATCTTAGAGTGAGTAGGAGAGATGGGCTATAGACTTGTTTTACCACCTAGTCTATCTTCTGTGCATCTAGTGTTTCATGTCTCGATGTTATGACTTTATATTCTGGATGAGTCTTATGTGATTTCTCTTGATTCAATAGATTTAGGTCCCAATTTAACTTAAAAGAAGGAGCCTACGACCATTTTGGATACGTACGTTAGGAAGTTAAGGACAAAAGTGATAGCTTTCAAGAAGCTTTAGTGGCGGCATCAACCCATGTGAGAGGCTACTTGGGTCACCGAGTCTGACATGTGGATCTGCTACCCCCATCTTTTTTAGACTTCAAATATTTCCTTTGCCTTATGTTTAAGGATGAACATTATTCTTATGGTGGAATATATAATGACCACGAAGGTTAGTGTTGTTATTTTGATAAAAATTACTATTTTACCCTTCTCGACAACTGCACAGAGTCATATTTGTGAAATGCCCCAAAAATTTACTTCGAAAATATCTATAATTATAATTTCTTTATTTCAAAATTCGTGTGTGATATCGAAAATCTAACTTCATATTCTCGATCAGGGGGTAAAATTGAGTAGAAAATAGGTATAACCTAGATTTTGGAGGACCCGTAGTGAAAGATAATATTTGCTAATTTATGATTTCCAGTGGCCAATCGCGCCCTGGCTGCAATACACAAGGGGTGCAGATTATTGATGGAGGGTATGTCGCGCCTGATTCACGTCATACCAAGGGCGTAGACTAGTGTTTTATTTTTCTTGATTTTTCTATCTCAGCCAAAGGCATTGGGATCATAGCCTCATGGCCACTTATGTGTGAAAACATATATACTTAACAAGTTTTCAAATCTATATCACTCAAGACCCTCTCAAAAACCTCTCCAAGACTTCACAAAATATCTCATTCAACTTTCAAGGATTTCAAGCCTAAGTTTGAAACTCTTGGATTCTCTTCAAGCTCCAAGTTCTCTTCAAGCTCATCTCACGAAAACCCAAGTTTGAGGTACGTGGGTTTCATCCATTGGGTCCTTTCATCCATGGAGTCCAACCTTCCTATTTTATGAAAATTGCATAATCTCAAGAAGTATTACTGATGAGTATCTATTATTATGAGACATGTGCATGATTTATGTTAGGGTTTTAACAAATGTGGTTGGTTATGCATGAATATCTATTTTAAGCTTATACTGTAGATTGATCTTTGTCTATTGAGACTATACATGATTCAAGTTATGAAATCTATGAACTATTGTGAAGTTTTGATATGATTTACAAGTTACCCATGAAGGGGTTTTATCATGATGTCGGTGGGCTGATTTACATGAATTTAGGATGCATTGATTTCACTATTTCATGATATATACTCTTGCATTTTGCATGATTTGAACATGTACTCATATGCACCTACTTAGTGCTTGATGAAATGTCAAGAATTCTCAAGATATTTACATGTTTTGCAATTCAAGTGACTTCACTGTGAATATGGGCTATCAAGTATGTTATGAATTAATGAAGTTATCTATGATTTTGCAAGTATGAATTTCAGCCCTATTTTCAAGATTTTACCTCTTGTGAGTCATTCATGTTAAAACAAGGGTTCATGTATTAATGTTATTCTCTCATGTTTCAAGTTAGGCTCACCATTAGAGATCAAGTATGTTTAATAGCTACTCAAGTCTTGTTTCCACATTTCTTACAAATTATACAAGTTATGATTATTTTAAGTATTCTGTGGGATTAAACTTAGCAACGATGGATTGGATGTCGGTGTGGACTATCCTCAAAGTTCCATTCTCCTTTCCTCAAACTATGTGCCAACATTGGATTATACTTTACCCTTGATATACTAGTGAATCCATTTAGTGCATATTATCATGAAATCCACCTCGAAATGGGATAGTTTCCCGTAAGGGAGGTTACTTATCCAAAATGGGACAGGCTCCCATAAGGTGAAGTATGGTTTACCTTGGAAAGTAGACCACTACTTTACAATGAGGGGTAATCATAAAGATTACAAGATGTAGCTTTCTTGGTCTTATTCATTGTCGGTTGACGTCTCTTCCCATATATATCATGTTCTATGCAAGTTGAATGATTTATAAACATGTATTACTTCAAGCATTAATCATGTATGCCATATTGAGATTATGTTATTATACTGCTTATTACTATACATTTTGGCTATATTGGCTTGTGGCTTGTTGCATTGCATCCTACATACTTAGTATATTCAAATGTACTAACATATACTTTATACCTGCATGATGTCATCATGAAAGGACCACAACTCCTCTTGATCATCCTCCACGTGGCTAGTGGGATTATTCGAAGATAAACTTGGTGAGTCCTCATGTTCGGGGACACTATCTACTTTCTCTTTCTATCTCTAAGACTTCTCTATGTTGACCATTTGATAATATGAGAGTGAGCGAGGAAAGTGTATTGGCCCCTGCTCCATTCCACGTTTAGAGGTGTAAGTTAGATATTATGATGTTATTGTGCTATTAGCTTGACTTTTATGGTTGGTTTATATTTAAAGACTTCCCTTGGTCCTGCTTCCCTTTTTAAATATCTATTGTTATTGTTTACTTTGCTACCGAGACCAAGGATGTGTGATTGATATGTTAAGAGGCCTTTTTGGGTTCCTTCGGGTTCCCATTCATCATGTCATGTCTAGGCCCTAGACTTAGGTTGTGACAATATTATTATCAGAGAACTATATTATTAATGGTCCTTGGAATCTAATACATTGTGTCGATTAGAGTCTTTTTCATGGTTGTGAAGCTTGCCACAATAATGAATGGGAGGCTATGAGACTTTTTAGAAAATGTTTCACTTCATCATGATCTATGTCATGTAGTAAACCTAAACCCTCTAAGGTTTATCAGTGATTCCCCATTATGTTTCAGAATATGTCTCAAGTCATTCAGAATGGTGGACAGGATGGTAGTCATCTCTCACATGAGGGTCAACTCCCCAATGGTGACATGTCAAATACGGAGGTTCATAATATTCTATGGCTATTGGCCAAGGTTGTAACTGTTCAACTCAATCAACAAGTGGGTTCTCTTGAGACTTCAAGGGATAAGATGAAGG
The DNA here is from genome assembly GCA_025642045.1 of Solanum sejunctum. Taxonomy (NCBI): domain Eukaryota; kingdom Viridiplantae; phylum Streptophyta; class Magnoliopsida; order Solanales; family Solanaceae; genus Solanum; species Solanum sejunctum. The sequence continues at coordinate 21,226 of JAOTQJ010133226.1, read as the reverse complement.
AGAGAGAGGCTAAGAGGGCCCAAGTTGGTGGTGCCTCATTATCTATTAGTCCATTGGTCTCCAAGTACAAGAAAAAAAGAATCCCTTTAGGCACTTGTCAAGCGTGTGGAAAGATATATCAAGTAAGGTATTTGGTCGGCACCAAAGATTATTTCAAGAGTGGCTATGTTGGGCATGATAAGAGATATTTCCCAGTGGCCTCAAGGGATGGGAGAAGAAGGGCTCAATTTGAAGGTAGGGTTCCATATGCTAAGCCTAGTGGCAATGGTAGAGTGACCCATCCTAGGTGCCCAAAATATGGTAGGAAACATAGTGGCATGTGTTGGAGGAACATGGATGCATGCTTTCGGTGTAGCAAAATGGGCCACAAGGTTGTTGATTTTTCGTATGCTCAAAGAAAGGGTAAGGGTGTTAGTTTCAAGCCTCTCCTCCGCCACAAGTGTGGGAAGTACCATCTGGGAGATTTTTTGACCGATTCAAGTGCATGTTTTGAGTGTGGCACAAAGGATCATAAGTTGAGATGTTTTCCATAGGTTGCTAAAGATTATGAGGATGACTATCGATGTTCTCAACCTTACCCCTCTATGGGTCACTAAACTTGGAGTAATGCTTCACAATTATGTTAAAGGTTTTTGATTTTGATGTATATGGATTGATAGACCTGGGTGCCATTCTTTCTTTTATTACTCCTTTTGTTGCTAAAAAGCTTCATCTTGGTCCCCTTTTGTAGTGTGATCCTTATGAAGTGTCCACCCTTGTTGGTGAGTCCATTGTTGCTAAAAGAGTCTATAGGAATCGCCCGTGTTCATTTTGCATAAAATCTTGGCCTTGTGATTTTTTTAATTAGATATGGTGGATTTTGATGTCATTCTTGGGACGATAGTTGCAAGCATATTATGCTTCTATTGATTGTAAAACCCATAGGGTTAAATTCCAATTCCTTAATAAACACCTCCTTGAGTGGAAAAGTGTGATGTGGTGGTCTAGGGTAGATTTATTTCTTGTCTTAAAGCCTAAAAGTTGATTACTAAGGGTTGTCTCTATCATCTTGTGAGGGTTAGAGATATTAAGTCCAAAGTTCCTCCTATTGAGTCAGTTCTGATGATTAATGAGTTTCTTGATGTCTTTCTCGATGAGCTTCCTGGTGTTCCTCCCAAAAGGAAAATAGATTTTGGTATAGACCTTCTACCTGATTCTCAACCCATTTTTATTCCCCCTTACCGTATGGCCCCGGTGGAGTTGAAGGAGCAATTGAGGGATTTGTTGGAAAAGGGATTTATAAGGCGTAGTATATCACCATGGGGTGCACCGGTGTTATTTCTAAAGAAAAAGGATGGTTTTCTTGGAATGTCGATAGATTTCCGACAACTTAATAGATTTACCATAAAGAACAAGTACCCTCTACCAAGGATTGATGAATTTTTTTATTAACTTCAAGGGGCTAGTCACTTTTCTAAGATTGATCTTTGGTCCGTGTGTCACCAAGTGAAAGTAAGGGAATGTGACATTCCCAAGATGACTTTCTCGACTAGGTATGGGTACTTTGAGTTTGTGGTTATGTCCTTTGGGTTGACTAATGCACCAGCTATGTTTATAGATCTCATGAATAGGGCCTTTAAACCCTACCTCGACTTGTTTGTCGTAGTTTTAATTGATGATATCTTGATTTATTCCTATAGTAAGGAGGACCACATGGATTACGTAAGGATGGTGTAGCAAATCTTGAGGGATGAGAGGTAGTATGCAGCATATAAGAAATATGAGTTTTGGTTGAAAGAGGTTGCTTTTCTAGTGTATATAGTGTCGGGCGATGCCAATAAGGTAGATCCTAAGAAGACAAAGGTGATTAGCAATTGTCCCAAACCTTTGACTCCATCAGATATTAGGAGTTTCTCTTTTATTACTTCTCCTATGACTAAATTGACACAAAAATATGCGAAAATTGTGTGGACTGATAAGTATGAGAAGAGTTTCCAAACTTTGAAAGATAAGCTTGTCTCCGCTCCTATCTTGGCTTTACCGGAAAGGTTTGAAGGATGCGTTGTATTTTTTGATACCTCAAGAATAGGTTTGGGGTGTGTTTTGATATAAAGTGGTAAGGTGATAGCATATGGCTCTAGACAACTTAAGGTGTATAAGAAGAATTATCCTACCCATGATCTTGTGTTGGCGGCAGTGGTATTTGCTTTGAAGATTTGGCATCACTACTTGTATGGTGTTCATGTTAATGTGTTCACCGACCACAAGAGTCTCCAATATGTGTTTACCCCAAAAGATCTTAACTTGAGGCAAAGAAGGTAGTTAGAGCTCTTTAAAAATTATGATATGAGTGTACATTATCACCCTGACAAAGCTAATATTGTGGCTGATGCTCTAATTAGGGTATCTATGGGTGGTTGAGCTCATGTTGATGATGGTAGCAATGAGGTGGCTAGAGAGGTTCACCGATTGGATAGATTGGGGGTTAGGTTGGATAAAGTTTAGAATAGGGGTATAGTGGTTGTTGAGGGTTCTAAATCTTCTTTAATTGAAGAGGTAAAGGCAAAACAAGATCGTGACCCCACCTTGCTAGAGTTGAAGGCCTTGGTGATAGATGGTAAAGTGGAGATTTTCTCCAAAGGAGGAGATGGTGGTTTAGGTACCAAGGTAGATTATGTGTTCCAAATGTGATAATTTGAAAAATAGATCTTGAAGGAAGCCCATAATTCATCTTATTCCATTCACCTCAGTTCTACAAAGATGTATAAAGACTTGAGGGAAGTGTATTAGTGGGGTGGTATGAAGAGAGGCAATGCCAAGTTCATATCTAGATGTTGCAATTGACAATAAGTGAAAGCCAAACATCAAATGTTGTTGGCCTAGCCCAACACATAGAAACTCCTACTTGGAATTGGAAAGAGATCAACATAGATTTTATGGTTGGGTTGCCTAAGACTAGGAAACATTTTGACTCTATTTGGGTTATTGTGGATAGAAAGACTAAGTCAGCTCACTTCCTTCTGGGCAAACTACTTATGGTGCTAAAGATTATGCTAAGTTGTATATACAAGAATTGGTTAGGTTGCATGGAGGGCCATTGTTTATCATTTCGGATTATGGTGCTTAATTCACTTTTCTCTTTTGGAGGTCTTTCCATAGAGGTCTTGGTACCAAGGATAAGCTTAGGATGGCCTTTCATCCTCAAATGGATGGTCAAGCCAAGAGGACTATCCAAACCCTTGAGGAAATGCTTAAAGTTTGTGTTTTGGAGCTTAAGGGTAGTTGGGATAAACATCTTCCACCCATTGAATTTTTTTACAATAATATCTACCACTCAAGCATTGGTATGGCTCCTTTTAAAACTCTTTATGGTAGACATTGTAGATCCCCAGTTGGGTGGTTTGAAGTGGGGGAGATGGCTTTGCTAGGTCTGGATTTGTTCATGGAGGCCTTCGAGAAGATGAAATTTATTAGGGAAAGATTGAAAAAATCCCAAAGTAGACAAAATTCCTATTTCGATATGAGGAGAAAAGATCTTGAATTCAGGGTTAGTGATTGGGTTTACTAGAAACTCTCACCCATGAAGGGTGTGTTCTGGTTTTTCAAGAAGGAGAAGTTAAGCCCAAGGTTTGTGGATCCTTATAAAGTTTTTAGGAGAGAAGTTAAGGTTGGTTATGAGTTGGAGTTGCCTATGGAAATGAATATGGTTCATTGGATCATCTATGTGTCCATGTTGAGAAAGTGTATTGGTGACCCAAGTGCTATAGTGCCCTTGGATGTTGTGGGTGTTGTAGAAGATAATTTGACTTATGAGGAGATCCTGGTTTAGATTTTGGTTAGACAAGTAAAGAGGTTGAGAAACAAAGATGTAGCTTCCATCAAGGTACTTTGGAGAAACCAACAAGTTGAAAGTGCCACATGGGAAGCCGAGGCAGACTTGAGAAAGCGATATCCATATCTATTCCACTCTACTCAAACTAAAGGTGCTAATCTAAGTCCCCTATATGAACTCAAGTCTTCAGTTTCAGCCCAAATGTCATTTTATATGCATTCATATTTATGTTGACAAGTTTATGGTAATTTTGGACATTCATGTTGAGATTTTTGAAAATGATGTTTAAATGCATTTGTTGCATTCATGTTGGGCTGAAATCTTCATGATTACTTCTTTTATGTAAGTATTTTTGATATTTGGGGACGAATGTTCCCAAGGGGGAGATATTGAAATGCCCCAAAAGTATGCTTCAAAAATACTCATAATCGTAATTTTCATATATCTCAAAATCCGCGTGATATCAAAAATCAACTTCATATTCTAAATTAGGGGGCGAAATTGAGTGAAAAAAAGGTAGAACCCAAATTTTGGAGGGCCATAGCGAATAATAATTTTTTCTAATTTATGATTTTTAGTGGCCATTTGTGCCCTAGCAGCGTTATGCCAGGGGCACAGATTAGTGTTAGATAGCAGTTCGCATCTGGTCCACGTCGCACCAATGGTGCGGACCATTGTGTTGTTTTCCTTAGTTTTTCTATCTTGGCCAAGGGCATTGGAGTCATATCCCCTTACCCACTTATGCATGATAACACCTATACATAGCCATTTTTCAACTCTATATTACTCAAAACCCTCTCAGAAACCTCTCCTAGACATAACCAAATATCTCATTCAACTCTCAAGGATTTCAAGCCTAACTTTGGAAATCTAAGAATCTCTTCAAGCTCTAAGTTCTCTTCAAGCTCATCTCAAGAAAACCCATGTTTGAGGTATGTGGGTTTTATCCATTGGGTCCTTGCACCCATGCAATCCAACCTTCCTATTCTATGAAAATTACATGATTTTAAGATTTGGTACTTATGGCTATCTAATATTATCAAATATGAGCATAATGTATGATAGAATTTTATCAAATGTGGTTGTTTATGCATGAATATGTATTTTAAGCTTATACTATAGATTGATCTTTGTCTATTGACATTATACACCATTCAAGCTATGAAATCTATGAATTATTGTGAAGTTTTGATATGACTTACAAGTTACCCATGATGGGGTTTTACCATGATGTTGGTGGGCTGATTTACATGACTTTAAGGTGCATTGATTTCACTATTTCATAATTTATACTCTTGCATTTTGCATGATTTTAACATGTACTCACATGTGCCCACCAAGTGTCCTATGAAATGTCAAGTCAAGAATTCTCAAGTTATTTACATATTTTATAAGTCAAGTGACTTCATGATGAATATGGGCTATCAAGTATGTTATGAAATCATGAAATTATCTATGATTATGCAAGTATCCAATTAAGTCCTATTTTCAAGATTTTACCTCTTGTGATCCATTCATGTTAAAGCAAGGGTTCATGTGTTCAAGTTATACACTCATGTTTCATGTTAGGCTCACCATTAGAGGTCAAGTATGTTTAAGAGAAACTCATGTAATGTTTTCACATTTCTTACAAGTTATACAAGTTATGATTATTTCAGGTATTCCGTGGGATTAGACTTAGCACCGATGAATTGGGTGTCAATGTGGACTATCTTAAAGAGTCCATATTCTTTTTTTCCAACTGTGTGCCAACATAGAATTATACTTTACCCTTGTTATACTAGTGGATCCTTTTAGTACACATTATCATGAAATCCACCTCGAAATTAGACAAGTTCTCTTAAGGGGGTTACTTAACCGAAATGAGACAGGCTCCCATAAGGTGAAGTATGGTTTACTTGGCAAGTATACCACTTCTTTACCAATGAGGGGTAATCATCGGGATTCCAAGATATAGCTCTCTTGGTATTATTCTTTGTCAGTTAAGGTCTCTTCCCAGATATGTATCATGTTCTATGAAAGTTGAGTAATTTATAAACATGTCTTACTTCAGGCATTGATCATGCATGCCATATTGAGATTATGCTTATCTATTGCCTATTACTATCGTTTTAAATATATTGACTTATGTCTTGTTAGATTGCATCCCACATACTTAGTACATTGGAACATACTAATGCATACTTTATGCCTACATGATATCACTATGTAGGGATTGGAGCTCCTCTTGATCATCCTCCACATGGCTAGTGGTATTATTCAAAGATAATTTTCATGAGTCCTTATGTTCGGGGACACTATCTACTTTCTCTTGCTATCTCTAAGACTTCTTCATGTTGAACATTTGATATTATGAGGATGAGCCCAAAAATTATCTTGGCCCCTCCTTTATTCAAAATTTAGAGGTGTATGTTGGATATTATGATGTTATTGTGTTATGAGTTTTACTCTTATGCTTGGTTTATATTCAAAGACTTTCATTAGTCTCTTCCATTTTTACATATCTCTTGTCATTGTTTACTTTAGTTCCACGATCAAGGATGTGTGTTTGATATGCAAAAAGGCTTGTTTGGGTTCCTATTCGCTGTGTGAAATCTAGGCCCTAGGCTTGGGCCATGACAGTTTGATTGGTTTTGAAAGTTGAT
>JAOTQJ010133226.1:0-14670 GCA_025642045.1 Solanum sejunctum | reverse complement strand
TTTGGGTTCCTATTCGCTGTGTGAAATCTAGGCCCTAGGCTTGGGCCATGACAGTTTGATTGGTTTTGAAAGTTGATTTTTGAAAAATCACATAAAATGTAGAGTCTTTTCTAAAGAAGTGAGTTTTGAAGGTGAAAGTTGCCAAATGTTGAATTTTTAAGTCATTTGGAGATTCGAGTCTCGAAATGAAGTTCAGTCAATTCCATTAGTTTCAAAATGTGAAAATGGTTCTAGGAGGATGTCAAAATTAGATGGAGTTGTCATGTGGAATTTTATGTCCAAAGTTGAAAATTGAGTCAAAGTTTGACATAAGTTTGACTTGGGACAACATTTTGAGTTTTGATGCTCGGATTAGATTTCTGATGTCAATGGTTTGAAAGGTGATTTTAGTGCTAGAAAGAGCTTCACCATAATTTTTGAATGTTTTGGTAGCATTTTATTATTTTTAGTTATATAAGTTAATTTAGTTGCGGCTTATCAAATTTTGGGTCAAGGAGACCTTAGATTATAGTTTTGTTGGATTCATTAACTCTAGAATGCCAAATTTAGTAGGGATGCATATATGGTTTTTGTGTATCAGATTTAAAAAAATGTGAGGGTCCTCTCCGTGAGTTTCATATTTGTAGTAGCTGAAATTTCATATCTGATGATACACTGCGCATTCACAGTATGCCTTTATACATTCACAAAGGTCATAGAGTTTGACCTCCACATTTGCAAAATGCACATGTCTGACCCTTTGTGCTTGTGGATAGTTGGTCCACTTTTGCGAAGGTTTACAAGGTCTTAACATTTGTATGGGCCCAAGTCCATGATCACATAGATCTAAATAGCCAGTGAACAAAGTCTCATTTAAATAACAAGTTTTCATCAAATTTTACCATTTTCAACAATTTGATCTCAGACTGGGGTGATTTTAGAAGGGACTTTCAAGGAAAGTCATTTGGATAAGTTATTTTCATCTTTTTTCTTCAATTTTCATTGATAAACTTGTGTTTTAAACATCAAAATTAAAGATTTGATTGAGGATTTTGGGGATTTAATGAACTTTTATTTTTAAAAAGAGAAATGGAAATTGTGATCTCATTTTGACTTCTTTTTCAAAATGATTTTCGCCATTAGATTCCTAAAATCTTAAGAGAAATTGAAATTGCATGATTTTAGTATCATTAGCTTCGAATTGTGATTGTGAATTAGTCTTTGAATAAATTGTGGGACATTGAGTACAATTGGAAGGGAAAAGCTCTAGTGTTTGATTGCTTATGACTTTTTGTCTAAGAAGAGTGTATGTATAACCTTCTTTATGTATGTTGAACCTTGGATCTCCAAAATTGATTGTCTGCAATAAACTGCGGATTGATTGAAATATGCTTTAGTGAAATATCTTAGGGAATGAGATGAGATATTGATAGTGATGTATTACTTGATGTGTTGGTGTGAAAATTCATTTGTGGAAGATTATACACGTGTTGTGAGTTGATTGTTGATGAATGATAATATTGAATATCATTCTGTGAGCTATATTGAGTAGCATTCTATTGAGCTATGTTGAGTAGTGTTCAACTGAGCTATACATTGTGGCATCATGTGTTTCATATCTCATTGAGCTATCCTTCATTTATGTGCTTATTTTTATTGGATTGTGATAATAAGATAAAAGAGCATTATAGATTTTTAGACCAAGGTTTTTACTGGTCGAGATTATTGAGAGTGACATAGATAATTAAGGGTCGAAGTTTCTACCGATGGTGATATTGTTGAGGTAATATTTTGGCGATCGAGATCAATTTTGACATGTCATATTGTCAAGGTCATTTATGGCGGCTGAGTTCATATTATAACATTTGATATTATCGAGGTCATTTCCTACAGATACATCGTCTAAGTGAGACTCCTATGGGTTCTAATAAGAGTTGATCACCAGACGTGTATCGTATGACAGATTTGCATCATGACATTGTGTTTCATTATATTGTATCTCACATTTTATGACATTATAAGTGGATTCTTGAGTTCCTTGATTATGCCATAAATCATGGATATATGCTCCTTGTTGACCTAGTTTCCTTGAGATTGTGATTCTAACTAAGCTTTATAAATATAAATTAATATGCCTATAAATGTATATATGGTGTTCATTATGTGTGTTGGGTTTTCCTGAGTGTAGGTTTGTAGTCTTGGAGGAATATGGTTAGGATGGAATAAGCACTTGCGTTCTTTGTTGCTTTACTTAGGTCTAGAATTCATTTGCTAGGTACCATGTTATTGGCTACCCATCATGCTTCCATACTTGTTAAGTTTTGAGCCTTGACAGTAAATCGTATCTTCTTATGATTGTCCAATGTTTTGTTCCATTTGAGAAGCAAGACATTGAGACTCATATTATTTTCTTTTGAATTTTATTTATTGTCTTGTATAAGTGACACCAACTTTTGGGATGGTTTTAGATTAGGATTTTTGTTCCTTATGCTTGATCTTTCTTTTTTAGATTGTATTACCAATTCACTTTTGAATTTTTTTAATGTAATGCCCGGTAAAATTATAGAAATATCCTAGAGAAGGGACATGTGCATAACATATCTTTCCATAAATTGTTTGCAAATATGAGACTGTATTTGTAATCAGCACGAAAAATAAACTGGAAAAATGGTCTTGTTCAATTTTTAGAGCACCTGAATTGAAAAATATTTTTTTGATTCAAAAACGAAAATAGTGTTGGTGTGCATCAGGGCCGTGACGCACCCTGGTCGTGGACCAATAGTTATATTTCTTTTAAATTTTTCGATGGGAGTGGAAAAACTCATTGGAAAATTTTTTGTAGAAAATGCATCGATGCGCGCCCAGTCTGCAATACGGACTGGGTATTTCCAGGGAATTTTTATTTTAATTCGTGAGGCGCATTCTAGATATTTTTCAACCTCTTATAAATGCAAACCATGATTAATTAAGTCATTTTGACTCTAAAAAGGATTTCTAAACACGCACTCAAAAGCCCCAAACACACAAACTAAGTTAGAGTCTTAAAGAAACAAGAGGATGAGTGAGTGTATTAAGTGCAAGGTCAAAGTTTAATTAGATTCTAGGTATGAAAGACTACCTAAAGTGTTGGATTACATTCATCCACCCACTCCTTTGGTTGCTTGAGTAAAAAATCATGAGTATAAATAGCATGTTTTCAATCCCGCGGTTCTTGAGTTTTAAATTCTTGTACAAAATTGACTTTCTTGAATATCTTTGACTTAAATAATGAATTGCACCATTGTTACCTTGAATTATGAATTTGTTTTGCGTGCTTGATATTTTTAACATTAAACTTAGTATTTCCCTTGCTTACTAATTGAAGTGAAATTATGAACCCAACTATCTAAACTGCGTAATGTGAACCTGAGAAGCATGTTGTCATATTTCATATATGCATGTAATGAGTATTATCATGTTTTATGTGTTGAGCATGGATTGCATGATGTCACTTGAGCATAATTCATGAGAGTTTTGCATGATATGGATTAGAGTCTTGTATTGTATTATTTTGAGCTCACATTTTGGGCCATGGAGTTAATCGAGAGAGTTGATATTGAGATAAGTGAGATGAGTTAAAGAATTGACCTTAAGTCATTTCATGAACACATTTTAGTCCTAAAAGGAGTACTAAGCACCAAGTTGGGTAACTAAGAACCACCCCAGAACTACATAACCAGTGTAGGATGGTTGCATAGGATAACTTTGGTGGCATAAGTCTCCATAAATGGACACTCTCTTAGGATCCGAGAGAGAGAGGTAGAGGTTAATGCCCTATAACTTGGAAAGGTTAGGGAAGGCATGGCAACGACGGTTTTTTGTTGTACATCACCAAAAACTCATGGTTATGTCAGTCAGAGAAACTTCCAAGAAACATATGAGTTGAGCATATTGATGATTTTTGAACTGAGTTGCATAAACACTGATTCTATTTCAAAAGCATGATTTCAAAATTAAACTTGCATGATTTACTTAAGTTGAGTTATGAGATAAGGAGTTGAGTCTTGAGTCGAGTCAGGTCATTGCCTTGTTTGTTTCTTGAGCCATTTTACACACCGTACATTCCACGTACTGATGCCCCTCGTTGCTGCATCATTTCATGATACAGATACAGGAGATAGAGGAATTTAGCAGGTGCACCATTGAGGTTTAGAGTTTTGGAGTTCTCTAGATTCGTGATCCCTCCTTCCTTTCAGAGAAGCCTATATTTTTGGTCATTTGTTACTTCTACTTTCCTTGATTTGGGTAGCCATGGCTTGTGATGGTACCATCTAGATGGTTAGAGTAGAGGCTTCATAGACTTTGAGTAAAGCATCTTTGAATATTTCATTTTCTAACACTTGATCTACTTTCTTGAGACTATTTTATGATATCTTTGTCTTTCCTTTAATATTTTACTTGAGTATTCTTCCTCTATCGAGTAAGATGTGACGATAAGGCCAAGTGGTTCACTCGGGGACTAGCAATAGTTTTTAAGTGCAGGCCATGCCTAGGGTACCATCTCGAGATGTGACAAACTTGGTATCAGAGCCTAGAGTTCAAGTGTCCTAGGGAGTCTATGAAGTCGTGTCTAGTAGAGTCTTGTTTAGGGGTGTGTTGTGCACCACACTTCATAAGCTGGAGGCTACAGGATATTAGGAATGATTACATTTCTTTGTTATTCTGAGTTAGTGCAATAGATTTACACTCTATAAAATTCTTGTCCAATTTGAGAGTTATACATTTGCAGATCATGCCTTCTAAGCGTAGAACAGCCTAATGAGATGCTCGAGCTCCAAACACTGAGAATCCTCCACCATAGGTCGCTACCCAGATAGGAGCGAGGAGATGGGGTCGACCTACTTAAGCTGCTGAGTCTATATAGGCACCTCCTACTCAGCCAGCATCCACTTAGAAGGAAGACTTTTGGGGAACCATTGCGATGCTCACCTAACTTGTGGCCTTCTAGTGCAGTAATTGAGGTCCCCAAGCCCCTAGCTCTAGTTCCCAAGAGCCCACAACTGCCACTAGGCTCTGAGACTTCTTGAGGATGAACCTATGGGTCTGTATGGGGTCAAAATATCACAACCCAAGCTTAGGTCCTAGATGTGACATGGCAAATAGGAAGCCCGAAGACAACCCAAACAAGCCTCGTCACATATCGTGTACACATCCTTGGTTGCGAAAGCAAATTAGTCAATCCCCAAAATCATAGACAAACCATGAAATAATATCTAACGATACCTCTATATAGAATGGAGTATAGGACAACACACTTCCCTAGCTCACCCTCATTAATAGGTATTCAACATAAGAGCAAGTCTCTATAAAGCATGAATGAGAATAGACATCGTCCTCAAAATTGAGGAATCATCAATTAGCTTTATTCAAAATAACTAAACTAGCCACATGGAGGAGGATGATGATCAAATGGATCTCCATTGCCTACATGATGATATCATATAGGCATAAAGTATATGTTAGTACATTTGAATGTACTAAGTATGCGGGATGTAATGCAACAAGAATCATAAGCCATAATAATAAGATGCTTAATCATAATCAATAAACATAAGCTCAATATTTGATGTGTAATCAATATGTGGGATGAAACACGCTTAAGAATAATCGTACTTGCATATCTTGTTTAACACCATAAAGTAACATGAATAAATTATCCAACTACCTTATGCTAGAGGGTGAGTGATATAGCATAGGTCACAACCCCTTATAGTAGGTAATGGGTAGTACATGAGGGTAAAGGATTAGTATAGGTCGTAACCCCTACATGTAAGCATAAGATAATGAATAGTAAATGAGGGTAGAAAGATAACATAAGTAATAACCCCTATATGTAAGCATAAGGTAATACATAATGTTGAATCACATATGAGGGTGAGGCATACCATGTAGTTCATAACCCCTTCATATGAGTATAATATATTAGATAACATTGAATTATACATGAGGGTAAGGTATACAACATAGTTCATAACTGCTTCATGTAGAAATTGGCCTTGTACTAGAGGGTAAGGCATACAACATAGTTCATAACCCCTCCTAGTAGGCTTCACAATTCAGAAGAGCATAAACCTTACCATAAGAACTCAATATTTATCAACAATTGAGACTTGTAAAAATCATGCAATAGGTCATAGGAAAACTTGAGAATTCTTATCAATACGTTTTATCAAACATGTGGTGGGCATATATGGACACATATCCAAATCAACCAAAATGCAAGGGTTTAGATCATGAAATAATGAAATCAATGCATCTTAAAGTCATATAAAACAGCCCACCAATACCATGGTAAAACCCTATCATGGGTAACATGCAAATAATAACGAAACTTCACAATAGCTGATAGATTTCATAGCTTGAATCATGTATAGTCTCTATAGACAAGATTAATTCATAGTATAAGCTTAAACTTCATTCATAATTAACAATATTGATAAAACTCCATCATATTTCATTCTCATACTTCATAATAATAGATACCCATAAGTAATGCAACTTGAAAGCATGCAATTTTTATAAAAAGGAAGATTGGGCTCCATGGGTGAAAGGACCCAATGGATGAAACCCACATATCCTAAACTTGGATTTTCTTGATGTAGACTTGAATGAGACTTGAAGCTCGAATAGAGTTCTTGGGATTTATAATGAAGCTTGGGACACTTGAATTAGCATGAAATATTTGGTTAAGTCTTGGTGAGGTCTTTTGGGAGAATTCTAAATGATATATAGTTGAAAAATAGCTATGTGTGGGTGATTTCACACTTAAGTGGGCATGGGGCTATGATCCCAATGCCCTTGGACCGAAATAAAAATAGGGGAAAACCTGCACTGGTATGCATTTGGTCAACGACGAGGACCCAAATCAAAGGCAACTTTTACACTACTCTGCGCCCCTAGCATATCGCGACCAGGGCAAAGATTGCCACTATTTCAAAAAATTTGGCGAAAATTATTTTTCGCTATGAGTCTTCTAAAATTCTAGTTATAACCATTTCCAACTCCATTTTACCCCCTTATCAAGAATATGAAGTCAAATTTTTGATATCACGCATGAATTTTGAGATATATAGAAATTATAATTATAGGAATTTTCAAAACACATTTTTGGAGCGTTTCACGAAAGTTGAGGAGGACCCATAGAATTTTGTTGATGAGATGTGCAAGGTGTTAAGGGATATGCATGCAACTGAGGTTGAGAGAATTGATTTTGCCTCCTATTAGCTTAAGGATATGGCGAACGTCTGGTATAACTAATGGAAAGATTGTCGAAGTGAGGATGTTGAGCTTGCCTAGTGGATTGAGTTATAGAGTAACTTTCTAGATGTAAGGACCCATTAGATATTTTAAAAATTGGTCCTATTATTTTCTTGAAATATCCCTCTCATAATAATTTTACTAGGTATTTTGGACCGTTCGTTGACTATGACTATTTAAGTTAGGGGTAAGAAATGACATTGATTACTATACCATAGTTGCCATTCTTTGTCTTTTTTTACTATTATTATTATTATTATTATTATTATTATTATTATTATTATTCAAGTTTTGATATATTAAAATAAGTAATTAAATCATAAGTATATTATGTTATATCATTAATGTTCTTCCTTGAAGGTTGAAATTGAAATTATTATCTATGTTTGTGTATGGGTCAAAATAAATAAAGAAAATAAGGACTTACTAGTGGAAATATTTAATGAATGGGGGTGGTTGGATAATGAGGTGTAATGTTGTAGCATTAATGACAATTGGAGGATTAAGTTGTGAGAATTAGAATTATATTATTTGGAGGATTTAAGATTAAATGCTAGACTTGAAACATTGAAAATTAATAACGAAAGTTGGTTGGTCTTTGGGTCTAGGCTAGACATATAGTAATATGGGTTTTGTGAGTTTTGAAATCTGATTGTGATAATTTATTTGACTAGATTGTGGTGCTACGGATTCCATTCAAAAAAGAAAGGCCAAAGTGTTAGACTGACCGTAATTTGACTATGGTAAGTGGACTTTTCAAAACATTATAATTCTCGTAGAATTCTCAAATTTTTTTTTCCTACGTGCAATATGTGAAATATTTTAATATTATAAGAGATGAGACGATTAAAAATATAAATGTGAGTTGGTGTGTTATTATGGTACTTGAATTAATAAATGTAGTTAAGTGATGAGAATTCTGTATTTTGATATATATATATATATATTGTTGTGGTTGGAGATAATGAGTGGAGTTATTTGTAGAATTCATATTATATTCATTCACACCATGACATACATATTTGCATTGATTTTGGATTTTGATATGAGTGAGATGAAAAGTAATGGGATCAAGGTCTTTACCGGTCGAGATATAATGACGAGGTCTTTTCCAATGAAATTATGATGTTGAAAACTTTATGACGATATTGTGATACCAAGGTCTTTGCCGGTGAATTTATGATGATATTTTAATACTAAGGTTTTTGCTGGCGATGATGTGATGTTGTGATATTTTTCAGTTGTAATGCCAAGGTCTTTGCCGGCGATTATTGCATAAGCATAGCATTTTACCCTTGCATATTATTTCATAGCATGATGTTATTCTTATGATTGATTATGCCATCATTTTTAGCTTGTGTTTTGAAATTGTGATATGGTGAAATACCATCTTTATTATGTATTATGTATTGCTAGGTTGGAATAACTTTCTGTGCAGGTTGTAGTCATGGATATCGATTGGGATGAAAGGAGTTTGTGTATTCTATTAGACTTCCTTAATTTTGTTAGTTGACTTGCTAGGTATCGCATGGTATTTGGTACTCACCCCTTGCTTCTACACTTGTGTAGATTGTGATCTCGGATAGTGAATAGTATTTCCTTGATCCTCCGAGGTTTCTCAGGAGACGTAGAGAGGTAGTTGTTGTCATCTGGCTGACACTTTTGTTCCTATTTCTTCTGTACTTGTTCTATTCGACAAAAAGGACAATTTGGACTTGTATTTATTTAATTTTCTATATTGTAAGTGGCTTTTATGCGTAACAACCAAATCCTTGGGTGGTATTTAAGTTTATGGAAATTCTCAGCTTTAGTTATCTACTCTAGTTAATTACTTCTGCGCAATATGTTTATTATTCCTTTGAGTTAAGGCTGACTTGTTCTGGTGGGATTGAGCAAGTGCCATCACATAAATTTTGGAGTCATGACAAGTTGGTATCAGAGCCCTAGGTTCATAGGTCTCATTTGTGTACAAGCCAAGTCTAAATAGAGTCTTGAGGATCCATATGGAGACATTTGTACTTATCTTTGAGAGGCTATGAAAACTGTTAGAAAACTTTATTTTATTCATTTTCTCTCATCATGCATAGTTATCTTCATTAGTAATGAGTGGTGGCTATGTTCTCTTAATAGATGGCAAGGATTAGAGCTACTACTGCTACTGGTAGAGGTGAGGATACTATCGAGACAATTCATAAGACCCCAGTTAGAGGTAAGGGGAGGGGTCGAGCTAGAGGTCATACTCGTGGAGTGGTGTCAGCGAGAGGGTGTGCCTGAGGATTCTCTAGAGCCACAGATAGATGTTAATGACGATCACACCCTTCCAGAGCCTACAAGTACACCTTTACTTCAGGACACTCTGTTGAGGATGATAAGTATGCTTGACAACCATAGTTACGGGGATAGTACGATAGACAAGCAGGGAATTTCCCAACTGAGAGTGGAAGAACAAACTTTAGGGTAGCATCAGGGTGTAGTTCATCTAGATTAAGTGGGTCAGCCCCCAGTGGTTCCTACACCAGCTATTAGGGAACAAACTGCTCCAAAGGCAATTTTAGAAGTAAATGATCAACTTAGTTACGAAAGATCTCAAAAGATGAGACCACCTCAATTTTAAGGAAGTAAGAACGAACACACCCATGAATTTCTGACTTTGTGCCATGAGATGCTAGATATAGTTGGGTTAGTTGATCAGCGTAATATTCGTTTTGCGGGACTTCAGATCTATGGACCAACCAAGGAGTGGTGGAGGACTTATGTAGCATCTAGACAAGATGGATCCTCTCCAGTGGATTGGGGTCTGTTCTCTAATGTTTTTAAAGAGTGATTCATTCCTCGAAGTGTGCAAGAAGAGATCCAATTGAGGTTTGAGGACTTTAGGCAAGGAGGTATGACTATTATCGAGTATTAAGCCCATTTTTATCAGTTATCCTGACATGCCTTAGTTGTGATTCCAAATGAGGGGGAGAGAGTCTGTAACTTTGTGAGGGGTTTAAACTTCTTAATTAGATCCTATGTATTGAGAGTAGCTCATGAGGGGGCTTCTTTCTAGTCTGTTGTGAGCACAGCAAAAGAGGTAGAGTTGCTGGTTCGAGAAGAGTTTAGAGACCCTAAAAAGGCTCGTACTATGGGTCAGTTTTCTGGTACCTCATCTGGAGGTAGAGAGAGTGGCTCATACTAGCATAGAGGACCAGTTCATACATCATTACCTATTTTTGTGGGTGGTCAGACACATTGTGGGTCCCAGAGTTCTCCCTACGGTGGTCATAGTAGTTCTTTTGGTGGACAATAATCCTCTACACTGGGGTCTAGTTTTGGATGTAGGGATCCAGGACATTTGATTCTACACTGCCCCTTTCAGACTCATTCAAGACCCCATTGTACTAATTTGGCAGCTCCAGTTAGAGATTTGTCTTAACCAGCTAGAGGTGGCAGGACTTTAGATAGTGGTACTTTGTTTCCACGTGGTGGAGATCGGCCCAGTATTTCTTGGAAGAGGAGCTCAGTGCTATGCATTTCTTGGAAGACCCAAGGCAGAGGCCTCAGATGCAGTTATTACAAGTATTGTTCCAGTCTGTTATTGGCCTGCATCTGTGTTATTTGATTTCAGATCTACCTACTCGTATATGTCTACATACTTTTCATCTAGATTTGATTTATTATGTGATCGATGTCTATGCCCGTGCATGTTTCTATACCAGTAGGTAAACCTTTAGTGGTGGATCGAGTATATCGATCCTATCTTCTTTCTTTGGCTAGGTATGACACTTGGGTAGATATGATTATTTTGGATATGATAGATTTTGATGTTATCTTGGGGATGGATTAGCTTTCTGCCTATCACGCTATCCTTGACTACTACGCAAAACCTCTGACCTTAGCTATGCCCAGTGTACCAAAGATTGAGTGGAAGGGTGATAGTGGTTCTTAGCCTAGTTAAGTTATCTCCTACATTTATGCCTAGAAATTGATTGATAAGGGGTGTTTGCCCTACTCAGCTTTCATTCGACATACTAGTATTGAACTACCTTCTGTAGAGTCTATCATTGTGATTCAGGAGTTTGTCGATGTGTTTCCCACTAACCTTCCAGGTGTTCCACCCAATAGGGATATTGACTTTCCCATTGACCTAGAGCCAGGCTCTAAGGCCATCTCCATTCCTCTGTATGGAATGGCTCCAGCTGAATTGAAAGAATTAAAGGAGTAGCTCCAAGATTTCTTAAGTAAAGGATTTATTCACCCTAGCATGTCACCTTGGGGTTACCCAGACTTGTTTGTGAAAAAGAAAGACTAGTCTGTAAGGATGTGTATATATTGCAGGCAGTTAAATAAGGTAACTATCAAGAACAAGTACCCTATACCCAGTATTGATGACTTATTTGATCAGCATCAGGGAGTGACTGGTTTCAAAGATTGACTTAAGGTCTGGTTATCATCAGTTGAGGATTAGGGCATCAAATATTCCTAAGATAGCTTTTTGAACTCATTGTGGCCAATATGAGATTGTGGTGATGTATTTTGGGTTGACTAATGCCTCTGCAGCGTTAATGGAGATGATGAATAGTGTGTTTCGTCCGTACTTGGATTCTTTTGTGATAGTGTTCATTGATGACATCTTGGAATATTCCAAAGCTGAGGATGATCATTTTCGTCACTTGAGGCTAGTAATACAGAGGTTGAGAGAGGAAACATTATATGCAAAATTCTCCAAGTATGAGTTCTAGCTTGATTCAGTAGTATTCTTAGGGCAGGTAGTGTCCAAGGAGGGGATTAGAGTGGATCTAGCTAAGGTAGAGGCACTTAGAGGATGGGCAAGGCCTACTTCAGCTACCGAGATTCGCATTTTATAGGGTTAGCTAGTACTATCGATGATTTATTTAGGGGTTTTCTTCCATTGCAGCCGCATTGACCAGGGTGACTTAGAAGAATGTAACCTTTCATTAGTCTGATGAGTGTGACTTGTGCTTCCAAAAGCTCAAGTCATTGTTGACTTTGGCTCCTATTCTAACATTACCCGAGATAGTCGTGGACTTTTCATTATATTGTGATATGTTAGGAGTGGGTTTAGGTTGTGTATTGATGTAAAGGGGTAAAGTGATTGCCTATGCTTCTAGACAATTGAAGGTTCATGAGAAGAGTTATCCTATCATGACTTAGAGCTAGCAGTTGTGGTTTTTGTTCTTAAGTTGTGGAGTTATTACTTATATAGTGTACATTTTGAGGTCTTCACTAATCATACAAGCCTTCAATATATAATCGGTCAAAGAGATCTAAACTTGAGGCAGCGCAGGTAGATGGAGTTGCTAAAGAACTATGATTTTAACCATCCTATATCATCTGGGGAAGGCGATTATTATGGCTGACACCTCGAGTAGAAAGACTTGTAGCTTGTGGAGTCTAGGCACCCTTCGAGTGGAGGAGCAACCTTTTGCCAGGGATGTCCAGCGTCTAACTAATAGCCTAGTTAGGTTACAACTTTCTGATAAGGGTGGTGTACTTGCTTTTCTTGAGGCTCGTTCTTCCTTAATGGACTAGATTTGAGAGCATCAGTTTGAGGACGAGAAGTTATGCATCATTAGAGACAAAATGACCAGAGGAGAGGCTAAGGAAGTAGTGCTTGATCCTGATGGTGTTTTAAGGATTGGAGGTAGAGTCTGTGTGCCTAAGGTAGGTGAGTTAATTAAATCGATACTTGAGGAGCCTCACTATACTCGTTATTCCATTCATCCAGGAGCAGCAAAGATGTATCATGACCTGAGTCAGCACTATTAGTGGTGTGGTATGAAGAAGGATATTTCAAAGTTTGTGGCTAAGTGTTTGACTTGTCAGCAGGTTAAGTGTGAGCACCAGTAGCCTGGAGGTGAGCTTCATAGGATGCCCATTCCTACATGGAAGTAAGAGAGAATAACTATGGATTTTGTGGTGGGTTTACCTACTATTGTGGGGGTTATATTTCTATCTGGGTAGTCATGGATCAATTAACTCTTCTTGTCAAGGTTAAGTATACAATAGAGAAATTAGCTGAGATTTACATCAGTCAGATAGTTAGATTGCATGGTGTCCCCATTTCCATCATTTTTTATCAGGGTTCACTTTTCACTTCACATTTTTGGAGGTGCTTGTAGCATGGTCTAGGTACTCAGCCGGATATGAGCTCAGCGTTTCACCCTCAGACATATGGACAGTCTGAGTGGACTATTCAGGTGTTGGGAGGACATGCTGCGAGCATGTGTGATTGATTTTGGTACTCGTTGGGACCAACACTTGCCCTTAGCAGAGTTTGCCTACAATAATAGTTATCACTCCAGTACCCATATGGCTCCATTTAAGACATTATATGGTAGACGGTGTAGATCTCTGATTGGTTGGTTTGATTCTACTAAGACAAACTCATTAAGTGCAGATTTTTTGAGAGATATGGGTTCGAATAATTCAAGGTAGATTGTTAATGGCCCAAAGTTGACAAAACAGTTATATAGATAGGAGGGTCCAAGCGTTAGAGTTTATGGAGGGAAATCACATTTGGCTTAGAGTATCACCCATGAAGGGTAAGATTAGCCCTTGATTTATTAGCCCATTTGAGATTTTGGAGAGAGTTGGAGAGGTGGCTTATAGACTGGCCTTTCCACCTAGATTATCATCTGTACATCCTATGTTCCATGTTTGTATGCTCTGGAAGTATGTGCCCAATGAGTCTCATATACTCTCATTCGATTCGGTGGCATTGAATCCATACTTGTCGTTTGAGGAGGAGCCTATTGCTATTTTGAATAGCCAGGTTTGCAAGCTTAAAAACAAAGAGATAATATCTGTTAAGGTGCAATCGAAGAACCATCCAGTTAGAGAGTCAACTTGGTAGATAGAATCAGATATGCATGCTAAATACCCTCACCTTTTCGAAACTTCAGGTACTCTTTTTTAATCTATGTTTGAGGATGAACATGATTTTCAGTGGTGGATAATGTAAGGACCTGTTATATACTTTTAAGAATTGGTCCTATTATTTTCTTAAAATATCCCTCTCATAATAATTTTAGTAGGTATTTTGTACCATTTGTTGACTAAGACTATTTAAGTTAGGGGTAAGAAATGATATTGCTTACTATATCGTAGCCACCATTCTTTGTCTTTCTGTACTATTATTATTATTATATTGATAGAAAATAAGATATTTTGGGGCAAACTCTAGTGGACGGGAATTTGGTCACATATGTAGTGGCAACATCATGAGTGTTGTCTAAATAATTGTGTCACTTTAATAATTATTCCTATTAAGGGATTATTTTATTAACAATATTTAGGTCTATAATGGCTATAAAGGGGGAGGGGAATTGTCACTCTAAAACACAAGGAAGAAGAAGAAAGAGGGTAGGGAGAACATAAGAGCCTCTTGACAGT
>JAOTQJ010133164.1:0-10099 GCA_025642045.1 Solanum sejunctum | reverse complement strand
AAGTATACACTACTATACAATATATCTTACTTATATATGAGCTATATACTAAATATACACGATGATTCATAAATATACACTGATTATATATGTCTATATAACGAGGGCTATTTTTTTGTTGTAATTATTTTAAGTGCAGTGTCTTTGTTGAGTGGGTCCCTCCAAATGGAGGGCCCATATGATAATTTTCTCAACAATTACTGCACAGCTCATTTGAATAACTGTTCAAGTAAAAGCTGTGTATATTTCTTGAACTGATTGTCATCATCATCATCAACATCAACATACCCCTGCTTCAAAAGGCCCCCGCTCATTGCGGGGTGAGGGGGGATCGGATGTACGCAGCCTAACCCCTATGTTTAAAAATATAAAACGGTTGTTTCCAGATGACCCATGAGGAGCGTCGAAAGTTGTATTGACTAACTGCTACTTCACAAATGAAAGAAGCGTAGACAGTTTAAAGAGCCATTTTGCTTTATTCCATCATACTCCAAAGCCAAAAAATAGTCAATCTTTGGCTCCATCCGAGATTGATGGACTGATTGTCAAAAGTTAATAAAACAAGTTTTGACAAATGATATGTGTTGGCCACCGATATTTGAAGAAGAAGCCTGCCAATATCTCTATAAAAGGAGCAATTCCTCTTTAGTTTTAGATAATTCAGTAAAGAAAAAAATACAGAGAGAGCCACATAGAGAAAGTGAGTATTTTTCTTATATGAGTTATACCATAAACTATAAAATAAAATAGGCTGCAAAAAAAAATTAGAGTGTGCTTCAGAAATATTTTTTCCTAAAAGAAATAGTGTGATCACTATTTTTGGTATTTTTCTCTGAGAGCCTACTATTTGTAATATTAGAAGAAATTGTACACTTGTGCCTACTATTGTAATAGTAGAAGAAATATAGTAGAAGTGTTGATTTGTAGACGCAATCCAAAAGTTTTGGGTGAATCACGTTAAATTTTCTGATGTCTATTTTTATTTATTTATTCATCCTAAATTTTATTGCTCACTCCACTACATGAGCTCCAACAGTCTTTAGGTATAATTTGCCCATGTACGGAAAAAAAGTTGCAATCACGAAAAAAAGGGAAGTAATTTCATTAATGAATTTCTATGATGGTAATTCTCTATGCTCTTCTAATTTTTTTCCTTTAAATTTTTTCGTGATTCAGTGCCTCCAACAGCGTGTTTTTTGAATGTAGAATGATTTCTATCTCCTTTGATATGTCTGTGATCTCTAGAAACACCAGTCAATACTTCATCATTTTTTCAGGTTAATATCTAAAAAAAACTCGATTTTATTACTCCTTCGAAGACTATATAGCTGATGTTTGATCTCTTTATTTGCGAATGCTTTACCAACTATAGGATGCTTTCTCCAATATTCTTTGAAGATTCCCTTTCAAAAGTTATAAAACCTTCCAATTTATAGTTTTAGAGAGTAGACAGTTCAAGTGTAAATAAACTTGTCACACAAAATCGTATAAACAAGTGCAAAATCAAGAAATTAACATAAATCTCTCAGTTTGGCATTAATCCAATCTTTGATTCAATATGCATAATCTATCAAGATCTACCTGGAGAAATAAAAATATAAATAGATTGAAGGAACAAACAAAAAAGTTAAATTTTTTTCTTTTTCTGATAATCATGATATTCAGATTAGCTTACCAATGCTTTAACTAATTTTATAAGATACTTTTCACCTCCCATCAACAACAAATGCAAATGACAACTTTTTAACACAAAAAATAGTCTCTCTAATTTATCAATACACATTCAATGTGTGGTTTCACAATCAAATTCAATCAACAAAAGATCTAATTTTGAATAACAACTCACAACAACGATAGTGTCTGAGCCTCACTAACTCTACGAGATATCTATAATTTTCGATCAACAAGTCAAAAAAGCCCCTTTTATCTAGGTGCAATAGCTGCACCAATATAGTCTCACTAGCTTAGTAATACACATTCAATTTGTGGACGACAATCTAATCGAATCAACAAAAAATCTAATTTTGAATAACAATCCACAACAAGTCAAGTCAATTCAAAGTCAACCAACATCAATAAACATAAAAAACTTCACTAATTACAAAAAAATGAAAAAAAAATTGAACATCAAATATGATCACCATTCATGTTTTTAAGTTTACACCTTTTAACTTAATTTAATTGTAACACAAACATATTTTGAATAATATTTATCAACTTGATAATTAGCTTTTACTACTTATTTATTCATTTCAATCTTTTCATTTTCTTTCTTTCACTTTTAAAATAGACATGAAAAACAATTAGACTTTGCTAAAAATAATCAATTGGAAAAGTCCTTCTATTTCATTTTTTTTTCATTTGGTCATATAAATTTTTTCTATGATATAGCACTTATTGATTTTCAGTAGAAAATAGTGTTACCTTTATTATTTCTATATTGTTGTAACTAAAAAGGTTTAATTTCAATATTAGCCTAATTACCAATCAGATTATGGACCATCAATCTCAAATGGAGCCAAAGATTCACTATTTTTTGGCTTTAGAGTATGATGGAATAAAACAAAATGACTTTTTAAATTGTCTGCACTTCTTTCAATTGTGAAATAGCAGTTAGTCAATGCAACTTTCGACACTCATCATGGGTCATCTAGAAATAGTCACGCTATGTTTTTAAATATAGGGGTCAGACTGCGTATATCCGACCCCCCCTTACCCCACAATGAGCGGGAGCCTTTGAGGCATTGAGATAATGTTGTTGTTGTAGTTTTAGCATTTTATTATTTGCTTTGGATTGTTAATTACAGTTTAAGAAAATGGTGATATACACATATTTCTTATATATTGTGCTTTATTTTCTAAAATTGAATGTAAAAATTTTATGTAATTAAAAATTCAGCCTTCTAAATAAGTTAACTAACAAATTTTAATAAATGTAAGTTAAATCTAATATTAATGAATTTTAGTTTCTTTGACAATTTACTCTCTTTCTTTATAGTAAAAATAACTAATAAGAAAAATTATAAATTAAATTGGTTGTCATCTCAGAAATAAAACTTAATTTAGAAAATATTAAATGATCAAGCAAGGAAGGATGACAATAATGTCCCCCTCTTTCACTAATTGATAAGATAATTGAAGTTTTAATTATTTTAACTTTAATGATATACAAGTAACAAGAATTATATTTTCATATAGCTTATAATATTACAATTACACGTCGAGGTTGATTTCATAGGAGAGAGGAAAAATTAAGTATCTAAATTAATTTATACATCATAGAATACACGTGCAATGCACGTGTTTAAGAACTAACTGATATTAGAAGTGGTGAAAATTAAATAATCTCTTAATTCTGATGAATCGATAAATTTATTCACCAATAAAATGAGTGCTAAATAATACTATCATATAATTTGATGTAATATATCCAACGAAGATAGCAACTCCTTCACAACCATATTCTGAAGAAGATAGCAAACCAACTTATATTGTCTGTTTGGTTTTAGTTGCCTTCTACTGGTTTTATCTGCATTAATTTGTTCAATATATTCATGTTTGCTGAAAATCTACACTATTATTTATCCCTGATTTGAATTCAATCATGCAAAGATGGAAATTAAAAAATAAAATTTAAGATTAAAGATCAAAATAACAGATTACCTACGGAAAGCAAAAACTATAATAGCAGTTGAAGGAGATGGAGGAGAAATAGTTGAAGAGTGTATTCTTCTTCTTCATGAAAGTGATCGGTGAAATTGCCAATGAATGCCATCAGATTCGAGGGGGGAATTTGGAGCTGCCGATCTGAGGTTTGGGTTTTGTGATCTTGATTGTGAGTTTTTGAATAAATTAGAAGATGAGAGAACATATGGGCAGATGAACAGAAAGCACGTCGATTAGGAAAAATATATGGAAAGCAGAAAGGCTGCTTATAGATGCAAAATTATGGGAGCACCCTTGGTGATGTGGAGAAATTTGGTTGATTTTGGGTAGATAAGAGGGACAACAGGCATGTTGATACCACAAGCAACTCACTCTCTCTTCTATAATAGTAGAAATATATATATAATAGATCTATGACACGTGCGTTGCACGTGCTATACTAAAGAATCAATATAGAAATTTGAAAATATTATCGCGTATGTCTTTTAAGGTAGACTTTTGAGGTCTGAGAAGGATAAAATATACGCAAATCTTACCACTATCTCATAGAGATGAAGAAGTTGTTTCTGAAAATTGAAACACAGATATAGCCCCATAGCTACAACAAGAGTAATTAGATGCAATAGCTAAAATAAATATACATATTTAATCACTAAATCCTATTTGAAAACTTGTAATTTTCTCCTACTTATCAATTAAATTTTTCTTGCATGGGTTTGGCCTTGTTATTTGAACATCACAAACTTGATGAACTACGTTAAATACTGCACCATTGCTTCAATTAATTGTCAGTGTTTTGGTGCAATTCTATTTAAGAGTCAAAACAATCATTCTACTAGATTATCCAAAAAGGTGTGTGTATATATATACACACACAACACTAAATTTATGATACATGGGTTGTACTAGTGTTTTAGATATATTGGTATATAATCAATATTTATCAAAATTCTACTTTAAAAGATATACGCGATAATATTTTTAAATTTCCATGTTGATTCTTTAGTATTGACATGTCTTTTTTCATGTTGATTGTTGAGTCTTGACATGATTATGGTTATTCCATTTCGTCTATATTTATGAGCCAGTGATCGTACAATTTTTTTATTGATAAACGACACGACAAATATGGTGGAATTATGGCAAAGAGTGAAGACATATTGGCCGTATCTCAATCTATAGCAATTCCAGGAACTTTAAGATAGATTCAGCTATATTTGCAAGTTCTAGCGAATGAAGTTGGAAAATCAGCCCCAGAAACAAAAAATATTAAATACAAAAATATTAGATCAAGTGTATAAAAATAAAAAGTAAACAAAAAAGTACGAATGATTGCAATTTAGATTTATCTATCTTAAAATACCCGTGCAACATGTGTTAAGAACTAGTTGATATTAAAAATGATACAAATAATTTCTTAATCATGCCGAATTGACAAGTTTATTCACCGATAAATCTTTATGACACTTATATCTTTCTTCATCTCCACAACAAACATTTAATCGCTCATTCATTTTCAATTATATGAATTTAATATTTTACTAGATCAATCAAACAAAGATAAACTCTTCCTTGTCTTCACGGTTGAACTAACTTTTTTGCATCTTAAATCATCACATCCTGCCAACACAGGAAGTTTAGAGATCACCGAGATGTGGACATGATGAGTGACATCACTTTATAATTCACTCTTTAGTTTTTAATATTTTACTTTCTCTTTGATTCAAACCAAAAAATTCTTTAAATATTTCCCAAGCTTTATGGATGGAGAAATTCATCATATGCGATTTAAAATAGAATTATTTGGATCAGTAAATTAATGAAGCCATTAGATATATAAAAATAAAAATTAAAAAAAAGTTGAATGGTAAGTATTTTTACATTAATTAGATATTTTAAATTTAAACAATTAAAAAAAAAATGGAACCTTCTTTATTAAACCAATATAATAGAAAAACAAACAGTGAAGAACAACTCAGGAATTTTGGATTAAATCGAGTGGAATTTTAGAAAATGTGACACCTCTCCAAAACCTTCAATTTACATTCACCTATTTTCTCCTAATTTTTTATTTAAAAAACTTTCTTCTCATTTTAAAATTAATTGTTATTTATGAAAATAAAAAATCACAATTCTTTGAAAAAATCATAATTTTTTTGAAAAAGTCACAATTCTTCAATATGAAAATATGTACACTTTTAATATAATGTAAATAAATAAATATAATATAATATGAAATTTAAAAGATATACAAAATTGAGTGCTTTAAACTAAGGATGTAATATTAATTTAATATTCAATTTACCAAGTTCATACTTTTAAAATAACATAAATTTATACTTATTAAATTTTACTATTAATTACACGTATGTTTTCATAGAGTTTTTATCATTCCAATGAATCTATAATAATTTATATGTCGCACGTGTCGAGAAACTCATTAATATTAAAAGTGATGGAAATAATCTTTAATCCTCCTAAACTGATAAATTTATTCACCGACAAAAACAAATAGCAGGCATGACTATCACGTTATTTGATGTAGAGTATTGAACAATATAAAAGACAAAATTGCAAAACACTCTAAAAATGTGATTCGAAAGCGTAATCAAATGTACAATGATGACTTTTATGAAAATTGTATCTTTCTGCAATACAACAAACATTTTATTGCTTATTCATTTATAATTGTTTATATTATTTGTTGTTTTAAAGGATCAAATAAACAATAGATGAACTCATCTTCGCCTCTACAGATGAACTACATTTTGTGCCTCTTAAATGATCACAACCTGCCAAACATGAGGAGATTAACAAAAGATCGTCCATATATATGATGTGATGAGTAATGTCTCTTCATAGCTCACCTCTTAATTTGATATCCGGGGTTCAAACTCTATCATATGAGATGTGAAATTGAATTATTTAGGTCAGTAGATTGAAGAAGAATCAAGAAGAATCGTAGTGCAATAATAATTGGTAAGTATTTTTTTTTTATCGTTAATCAACCATTTTGAATAATTTGAATCCTACTAAATACGAAATCTTTTCTGTTAAAAAATATTTTAATCTAAATTTAATCGGATCATAATATGAGTATCCGACAAATTATATGTTGATGAAACCAATAGAAAAGCAAACAGTGAGGAACAGCTCAGTATTTTTGGAAATGACAATAGTGGTTGGATTAAACCGATTGGATGACGATGGCTCTCTTTTTAAATTTTATTTTTTATATTATATTTTATTTGTTTATTTATTTATTTTGTGTTTTAATAAAAAAGTTTTTTCTGGAAATACAATTTACTCATCACTCACGTCTTGAACGTGAGTGCATTTGGCTTTTAGAGGAAAACATAAATTTGAATAAAAGTATATTATTTTAAAATTATTTATTGCATTATCTTTTTTATTTAGGAAGTGCGTTTTATCGAAATGAAAATACCTTTATTTAGGGCCTATATAAAGAGTATTGTATTCCCTTAAAGAGACATCTCAAATATCCTATGAATTCTGGAAAAATTCAAAATCTGGCTCAAGGAGCAAAATCATCCTCCAAGAAGTATGCCACTAATAACCTTCGAATCAAGGAGAATAATCTAAGATGAGAAGAATCAAGGAGAAATAGATTTGTACCTACATTATTTTATCAATAAAATTATGTTCATATTTTATTTGCAAATGTAATTTATTTTGCATCACTATAAAATTTATTGCAAACACCATCCTAAAGTTTTCAGATATTAATTGGCACCTTTTTTGTTTTCATACACCTAACAATCTCCCCATATAACTAATGTCACGGTCGGGGAGGGCGCCTTTGTCGTGGCCGACACTCAAAGACTATTGCTAGTTTTTGAGCGAACCACTTGACCTTATCATCATGCATCATGCTCAACAACGGAAGAAAATAATCAAGAAAGATAAATAATTTAAATAAATATTTTCAATATAAATGTCAATAACAATCAATCAACTCTACTCAATGTTTATGAAACCTCTATCCAACTCTAGAAGGTTCCAAGACAAGTCCCGCTGCCTCAAAAATATAAGAAAGAAAAAGGCTCCTCCGGATAGCAAGGAGGGCTCACCAAATCAGCTAACTGCAATAGATCCTCAATAGTACTTGTTGATGATATCTAGTACTTATATCTACATCATTAATGATGCAGGTCAAAATGGACGTTAGTACATGAAATATACTAGTATGTAAAATGACAAAGAGGAAAAGAACAATTATAGATGCTCAATTCAAGGAACACAACTCAACTCAAGAGACTCGACTCAAACGTCATCTCAATTTAGGATACTCAACTCAACTCAATAAAACATGAAAAATTTGTATAGTAAAATAATGCTCCTAAAAGAAACTCTAGCATGCAATTAGGTCAAATTAATTATGCAAAATTAGGGAGTTTTTCTAATCGACAATACTCCCACCACCATAGTTGGTGATGCACAATGAAGGCGACGCCGTCGCCATGCCCGTTCAGTACTTGCCAAGGTAAGGACGCACAAGTACTCTCTCTCTGTGGATCCATAATTATTGTCTATCCTTTTGGGACAAGAGTTGCCAGAGTTCTGCACAACTATCCTACACCGACAACATAGTTATGGAGTTTGAGATACTTGTACTCTTACCTAACTTGATGCTCAATACTACTCCTAAAACATTCTCTTTAAACTCATTCAAACTCATCTTAATCTCATCTCAATCATCAAATCATTCTTTTAAAGCAAAAGGGATATATACTTTCAAACTATTTCAGAACTCATCAAAATCCTTTCTCAAAACATCATGTCCTCTCTTTTAAAACATACTTCGTAAGTCATTCAATCTCATCAAGACACATTCTCAAATTATTATTAATTCTCAAAAACTCATATTCATGCAGACTCAGTAAATATGTTCAAATTAGTTCAAAATCATATTTGTTCAACATACAAATTAAAGATGACCATTAACCACAATTTGAAAAATGAATAAAAATTAAATATAATCATTAATTAGGGTTCATGTGAATGAAGACGTGACATGCATCTAAATTAAATACTCAACTCATGAATATCATTGACATATTTTTACGTACAAGAAAGCCAATAAGACAATAGGTAACTCAAGAATTCAATTCAAGAAATTCATAATGACTCAAACTCAACTCAACTCGAATCAATGAAGATGAAGGGGCATGTGGACAAATTCAATCCAATGTTATGTTAGTCTTACATACCTGGAAGATTTGAATTCTGGAATAGCTTGGAAGAACTCTTCTCTTGAAACCCTACTTTTTCTATTCTTCTTATCCCTAGTTCTTAAGATGAACAATGATTGAAAATTCGCACTTAGGAACTGATATAAGGTCGAAGACAACCTCAAAACAACCGAGTCTTAGACTAGGATAGGTGAGGAAAGGACTAGAATGCCCTTGCTTTTAAAACTGATCATCAAGTACCGCGGTGGGCCAACTCCGCGATGCGGACTTGTTCCGCTTCAATTCATTTTTTAATGGACAATTAGAAACTGTTTTTTCTATAAAATAATACATAAACACATTTGTCAAATGTGTTTTACGTGTATTTTATGTAAATCGCACTTGTTCAGTACTTTTTATTAATAAAACTAAAAAATGAACTATGGTGTAGCATATCCGCGACACGAACCTATCGCATACCCTTTTGGTTTTGCAATTTTCCTACGAAAAATTATCTTTTGATCTAGTTGACCTAAAATTTAACTAAAACCACTTTTTCACATAATTTTTTGTGCTGATCGCGATTCCTCGAATTTGCCAAAAAAGTTTGGGAAAATGCGTTATGAAAGCGTTCTCTCACCTAGGGGTAGGATAACAACTAAGTCCCACAGGGCGATCATTGTGATTAACGATCTAGCCTCAGACTAAATTTCACATAGCGCATTACCACAATCCATTTTCCATGTCAATTTTTGAGATTCTTAGTATGCGACACTTATGAACGAATATTTATGATGATCAAAACCTAGAGCTAATCATGGTCTCTAAGCTACCTTTAAATCATTTTTATTACCAAGAAAAAAACTAAAAATGATAAGGAGATAAGTGAAATGTCTCCAAAAAAGAGCCAAAATTCGTGTTTGTCATATAAAAAAATGAGTCTGAACATGAAAAATGAAATAGGAGGTTATTGGGATTTAATTTTGATGTAATATAAAATACGAAAAAAGGCCAAAATTACCCCGGTACTATTCAACAAACAACACTTTTATCCTTCATTAGAAATTGAGGGTTTCAAATTATACATCTAGAGGAAAGGTTCATATAAATTATAACTTTGTATTTGTCTGTTAAATTAATGAATTGTTATGAATAGGGGTGACATGACTAACTTCAAAATAAAAAAATATTTAAAGATCTTAAGAAATTTCGACAAAATTCACGTAGTAAAAGAATTTGAA
>JAOTQJ010133123.1:27960-42036 GCA_025642045.1 Solanum sejunctum | reverse complement strand
CTTCTCTATTTGCTCTGCATAGGTCATCAACCAAGACAAGTCCATGTCACTAATTAGCATGGCAGATCAATATTCTTCACATACCAAGTTAGACACCCCCATGATGAACTTATTTATCCTAGATATAGGATCAGCTACCAAATGAGGAGCATACTTTGAAAGTTGATTAAACTTGAGGGAATACTCCCTCACACTCATTACACCTTGTTTTAAGTTCATAAACTCCACCAACTTAGCTTCTCAAGAGGGAAAAACCAATTAAAGAAGGCTAATTTGAACTTCTCCCAAAACACCACATTACCAATCCCCTTCTCACCCTTTTATTGTTCATAGCATATTTGAGATACCCCTTTGATTTGGTATGCTGCCAGCTCTGCCTTTTCATTTGTTCCAACACCCATGATATTCAAGATTTTGTAGACCTCATCAATGAACTCTTTTAGATCTTCATCTACCTTTGACCCATAGAATACTAGAGGATTCATACTCATGAAGTCTAGGTTAGTGATGATAACACCCTATCACCAGGTAGGTTAGTGATGATAACACCCCATCACCAGGTAGAGAAGTACAAACCCTTCCATAGGTTGATGAGTACAAACCCCAATCTAGGTTATCTAGGTTCTTAGTCCCCCTCGGATTAGGCATTGTCTAATGCAACACCTTATATAGAATATATCATATACATAAGCTCATTTTATCATCATATAGTCAATCATATCATATATCATGCTTTGTACCTTCAACTCATCAAGAAACCACATCCGGACGTTTTATCAAATACTTAAAGGGTGTGTAATGCTAGTATAAAACCATGAAATATAAGGATAAAATCATGCAAGAAAATCTATTATAAAACCATCAATCAACACCTTGCAATACCTTTAAGCAATATACATCCAAAACCCTTATCAAATCATACAATAGATCTAAGATTTACAGCTCAAACATAGTAAAACAATCACAACTTTACATACCTTTAACTAGTCTGTAGTGAATTTCATAATATGCAAGACCCATTTGTAAATCAACTTTAAACATGCAATTTGAGTAAAAGGAGTCTTAGGTACCATGGGTGAAAGAAACCTATGAAAGAAACCCACATACCTTAGTTTGGATATGAAATTGGTAAAGATTTGAGATGGAGAGTTGAAGCTTGAAGAAGAACCTTAAAGGAAAACCTTATATTTGGATGAGGGTTTGGGGAGTGAAGACATGACTATGTGTTTGAGTGAGTATTGAGAAATGTTTAGGGTAGTATGAGGGTAAAATTTGGTTAAGTATAGGTAAAAAAACACATTTGGTAATACTTTGGCCCAAGACTTAGAACTCTTGGACAGAACTAAAAAATATAGTCCCAAATAACATAGAGACGCGTCGCAGAGGCGATGGAAAAACCTCTCTAGTAATTGACATTTGAAAGTTTTAAATTTTGATACGGTTGCTCTAAAATCAGGATTAGACCATTTTCAACAAATTTTGACCCTCTGAACAAGAATACAAAGTTGAATTTTTAAAATAACAAACGGATGTTGAGATATATGTAATTTAAAATTTTGGACGTTCCAAGGCACGTTTTTGGGTACTTTTTGGGGTCATTTCAATATATAAGCATTGCATGTTTAGAGACCACGAACTGAAACATCATCAAATCCTTTCACTAACATTAGGGTTTTAAGTCCTCTTCATCATATCATCATAATCATTCTAAAAAATATACTTTTATACTTAGAATCATATCTCATAAAGTCATAGCTTTAACATAGGGAAATTAAGGACTCATGTGGATTCATGTACAGTTGAGCTAGAATAATGAAATTAGATGGAAATTATGTAATTGAAATCATTTTGGATCATTAATGAAGGAACGCCCATCAATTTAACAAGCCTTAATCATCATATCATTAAAATCACTTTGATTCACTTGACAAACATAAAAATCATGTAAATTTTTATAATTCAGGCATAAATAACTATAATACTCTTATAATAATCATAATCCAACAATTTGGAATAACACCATAAAAATCCATAGAAATCCATGCTTAAACTTGTAGGAAAAAGAGTTTTGATTTGGGCTTCATGCATGATTCTAGTCCATGAATGAAGCCCTATACACCTCAAGTGAGAAGCTGTAGAAATTGAGATGAATGGACCTTCAAATCCTTAACAAAACTTGAAATCCTAGCTTCACTGGACTTCCTTGCTTAGGGAGAGAAATTTTGGAATTTGGGAGACGTTTTTATGATGAATGAATTCAAATAAAATAGGAATAGGTTTTATAGGAATTAAGTCAGTTAAGTTAGTTAGAAGGGTCAAAACAACGTCAATTAAGAGTTAAATAGATAGGAAATGACCAAAATGCACTTTGTTAAAACATCCAGAGCTATCCATGACCCACTATTTCATGGCTTGTAAACTAATGTATGACTCGTGCTTTGGCTCATTTTAGTATGGTCCCAAAAATTGAGCTACTACAATTTGCACCGTCAGACTATAAACGTATAGTACAGTATGTAGTTCCATTTACAGATCTTAGAACTCTTCATGGAACCCCAACCTCAGACTTAGAAAATTTTCCTTTCTCATGGTCCCTTTCATGATCTAGTCTACAAGTCGTAACCCCATGCATGAACTGTAAAGCCTTTTCGTAGAGTGACTTCTGGTAACTAAATATTTTACCAACTATAGTACCTCAACCCACGTAACCTTACTATGACCCGTGATTAAATCCACAAGCCTTAGATTAGCTTGTAACACCAATTCTGATCAGAATTTCTACAACTTACCGATTTTTCAGGCTTTTCAAGGTGTAGGGTGTCACAACCTAGGTGATACAACACACTCATGTCATAATCTTTTAAAAGTTCAAGTACCTCCTTTGTCTAATTTTTAAGTCCCTTTGTCTAAATAGAAATTTTATGCTTTGTGGTCAGTAAACACATCAACATGCACTCCATAGAGGTAATGATGCCAAATCTTCAATACAAAGACAACCACCGCCAATTCAAGATCATGAGTCGTATAGTTTCATTCATGCACCTTCAATTTTCTTGAGTCATAGGCTATTACTTTACCATTTTGCATCAAGATACACCCCAAACCAACATGGGAGGCATAGAAATAAACCATAGACCTATCTAAAGATTCTAACAATGTCAAAATAGGAGCTGACATAAGATGATCCTTTAAGATTTAGAAGCTTTTCTCACACTGATCCGACCATTGGAACTTTTATTTCTTTGGTGTCAACTTTGTAAGAGATAATGTAATAGTTGAAAACCATTTAATAAATCTCATACAATACCAGCCAAGCCTAAGAAGCTTCTAATGTCTTAATGAGATAATAGTCTAGGACAATTCTTCACTACTTCCATTTTCTTTGGATCTGCCTTAGTACCTTTACTAGACACAATGTGAGAAAGAAATGCCACCTCCTTTATCACTTTCTAAACTTAACAAACAATTTCTTATTCCTCAAGGTTTGCAAGACAATCCTCAAGTGATATATGGGTTCTTTTTCACTTCAGGAATAAATCAATATATTATCAATAAACAGTACCACAAATGTATCTAAATATGGCTTAAAACCCTTATTCATCTTGTCCACAAAGATAGCAGGATCATTTGTCAACCTAAACAACATGACCAATAATTGAAAGTGGCAATACCCTTTTTAAAAAGCTATCTTCGAAATATCATACTCCCTCACTCTCAATTGGTGATAACTGGACCGGAGATCAATTGTGGAGAAATGCCTTACACCTTGGAGTCCGTTCAATAGGTCATCTATTCTTTGAATTGGATGCTAGTTCTTTATGATCACCTTATTCTATTGTCGATAGTCTAAGAACATTCAAATCAACCCATTCTTCTTCCTAACAAACAACATGGGAAAATTCTATAGTGATATGCTTGGCCTAATTAAACCCTTCTCCAACAAGTCCTTCAATTGTTCCTTCAACTCGAGTAACTCAACTGGGGCTATACGATATGGAGTGATTAAGATAGGTTGGGTTCCAGAAAGGAGATCTATACCAAAATTTATTCTTATTTTGAAGAAATACTAGATAGGTCATCGAGAAAGATTACGGGGAACTCTTTTACAATGGGGATCGACTCAAGAGAAGTGACCTCAAAAGTAATATCCCTAACCCTCACAATAAGGTAGAAACATCCTTTAGTAATCAACATATGGGCTTTAAGATATAAAATAAGTCAACCCTTAAAGACAAAATAAATACACGCCCATTAAAGGATTGACTCATTAGAGAATTGAAACTTAACCTTATGAGTTCTACAACCAACAAAGGCGTATGACACATGGAACCAATCCATATTGAGAATGACATCAAAGTCAACTATATCAAGTTCAAAAAAGTCAGAAGGAACAACATAAATTTTGATAGACACGTTCAGTCATAACCAACTCACCAATGGGTGTACAAAATGAAAAGGGTTCTAGCAAGATATCGAGGTGATATCGAGTTTATTACCAAGAAGAAATAACGAATGAGAAATTTATACCTAGATGAAGCAACACATACACATCAAAATTAAAAGTCTTAAACATACAACAACAATGTCAGGAGTATCTTCAATGGCCACCTCTTTGCGCTTATCCACCTTGTACCCTTGTCCTTGATGCATAGAAACACCATAACTTCTACAATCCTTAGCATGATTACCATATTTGTCATATTTAAAGCATGCATTAGAACTATCCAAACATTTTCCTTTGTGAGACTTCCCACACTTCTTGCAAGAAGGATATGTTTCAGTACCCTAACCACCTTCTTGAACTCGAGTGTTTAGGACCTTATCCTTGCCGAACATTGATGAAAGTGTTTTCTGGACCTTGACCAATGTAACTTTTCCCACCTTGGGCCCTACTATCACCATCATTTTCTAATCTTTAATTGGAGAAGCCACCACCATCAACTCGAGGCTTCTTAACTCCCTGGATCACTCTCATCTTCTTATCCTCTATTTGCTCCACATAGGACATAAGTCTAGAGATGTCTATCTCTCCTTAGATATTTAAGACATCTGATAATGAATTTGCTCATTCTTGCACTTGGATAAAATACTAAGAAAGGTGCATATTTAGATAACATGGTGAATTTTAGGGAATACTCTCTTAAACTCTTACTCTCTTAGCAAAGATTAATAATCTCTTGGATATTGGCCTCCCTTAAATCAAACGGAAGGAACTAGTCTTGGAAGGCATCATTGAATTCTTCCCATGCACTACAACCTAAACTTTTACCCCTCTCGACCACTCGTTAATCATACCATACCTTGGTAATCTTTTTATGTGACAGGCCACAAGCTTGGCCTTCTCATTTGAAGACACCTCAATGATTGCAACAATCATATAGGCCTTATCAAAAAAATTTAAGGGTTATCATCCATCTTGGAGCCGTGGAATTTGGCTGGAGTAAT
Organism: Solanum sejunctum; assembly: GCA_025642045.1. Classification (NCBI taxonomy): domain Eukaryota; kingdom Viridiplantae; phylum Streptophyta; class Magnoliopsida; order Solanales; family Solanaceae; genus Solanum; species Solanum sejunctum. The sequence continues at coordinate 36,591 of JAOTQJ010133123.1, read as the reverse complement.
TGGTATGAAGTCCCATGGAATTGGGGTGGAGTCATCATCATGAAGTCTTTAATTATTTTGACCAAGGTAGGCACTTGAGGAGGAGGATAAACACCTTGATTAGCTTGGTTGGCCATAGTTTAAGACAAAATAATATTGATATTCCAAAACTTTGCATGTGTAACTACCTCCTTATAGGGAGATTGAGGAATCGAAAGAGCTTGGCTCTCATTTGGATTGACTTTCATCAACACAAGCACGCTTCTTGGAAGCATCATTTGAAAAGCGTAAATATCAATTCATTGGACATAGGAGGTCTTAGGAAAACTATAAAGCATAATATGAATCATGAAAGAAGGAAAGGTTCCTAGAATACCTTATAGCCTCCTATTCATAGATGTGATGTGCTTCATATCCATGAGTAAGACTTTACTCGATGCTGTATATTGGACATCCTAGGAAACTTTAAAACCTTAGAATCTAATATAAAGTTTTTCGTGATCCAAGCTAGACCCTAGGTGTGACACAACAAATGACAATTCTAAGAGAACCCTAAACAAGCCTCTACACATTCATTCAAGTATTTATAGACAATGACTATAAGTATATGCAAAAACTAAGGAGAAATGGAACTTAGGGACATAACATAAAACATGTCACAACACGATTCCAGTCAGCCGCTTTTGCTAAAAATCGAGCAGTTTCACCTATAGGCTAGCCAACCTAACCCACAAACCTATCCTAGATCACTAACATAACAATACTAGTAGTGTAGACAAATAACTCAGCACAATGTACCCGGTATCTAGAAGTCATCTACATAGAGAAACTATAGGCACAAGCACGCACTAATATAAGTACACATAACTAATATACATAGTCATGAATTCACCTTAAAATACAAGCCACTACACTGTACAATGTCAATGTCTAGATACAAAAAATGGCCATAAAAATAAAAGAAATTGCAGAATGTCTATAGCAATTGATACTCAGCAAATATCTCCTGGATCACTCACGAACCCCAAACTCTATGCCCATGGCTAGTAACTACACCTGTACCATGGGAAGATGTAGAGATATAAAAGTGAGCACCAGTAAAAGGCACCTAGTTAGAATTATCGACCGACTGAGGGAAATGTTGTAAAAATAGGAAGCTCAAATATAGGGAACTACATTAAGCTAAAAATTAGAACTTGAACTACACTAAGCATCATAGAACATCATGGTGTCCTAATAGCTAGACCTAGTAACATATCATCACACAATAGACAAAATATAGCAGAACCCAACTTTTAGTACTATATAGTCAAGAAGAGGATTGTATGAGCACGTGAGGCCCTAATATTTATGCACATACGCCTACTGAGCCCCTATAAGTCTAAAGGGTACACTCATGCACAATCAAGGTGTGTAATAGTATATGGCTATAAGGATAATCGATAGAGTCCCACACCAAAGAGCAATAGATAAGGTCCTCGATCCAAAGAATAATGGACAGTGTCCAAGACCCAAAGTTTAATCAATAAAGTCCAAGACCTAAGGAGTAATCGACAGGGTACCAGAACTAAATATAATCGATAGGGTCCTAGACGTAAATATAAGCGATAGGTCCTAGACTTAAATACAATTGGTAGGGTCCTAGACCCAAGTATAATCGATAAGGTCCTAGACCCAAATATAATCGATAGTTTCCAAGACCAAAGTATAATAGATAGGGCTCCAGAACCTAAGAATAATCGATAGGTGCTTCAACCTCAAAATTGGCATCCTAGACATAAATTCACAGATGTGGCCACCAGGACTTGGACCATGGGGAGCGTCACCTAGGACTCAGACTCTTAGTTGTATCCATCGAATCTCAGAGCATGGTGAGAGTTATCTAAGACTCGAACCATAGGAAAAGTCATCCACTACTAGTAATGTCATATTTCAAGGCAAGAGTCATGGAGCCCAAACAAAGAATAACTGTCATCTCTCTCATACTATAGCATGTAGCTTTAGCGTCAGGTAAAGACACAAGTGAACAATGACTAACTATTGCATACAGAGGTAGGTATATCACATGCTAATATAGAGCCATGACCTACCAAAGCTATGTATACCACAATCCAGTCAACCACAACTACTTAGAATAACATGGGTAGTCACAATTGTATCATTAGTACCAAGAACAATCAAGCCCTTTAGATTCATGTCTGTACCAGAATAAGTCCACAATACAACATATAATCACAACCAGTCTCATAATCAGCATGCCTTGGTAGCATCTGGCTACAACTTCATACAACTAAGAGTTAAGTCAAAATACTTAATTGTCACATGGAATTAGCCTATATCCAACCTTTACTAGGCCTTTCCATATGTTAATATTATAGTTATACCTAATACAGTAATCAGTACAGTGACTATCACCCCATATCATGATATAGTACACATACGGAGCACAACCAACCATACACAAAAGATACTCAGTAAACTAGCCCATAAACAACACATTTCCAAGTATTTCAGCACAAACATGCATAATTTTTAGTTCAGTCTAGGGTTTTAGAAAGTGTAGCTTAACTCGAGTGTTATTCCTCGACCTTCTAGTCAGTCTGCTTGAGCTTTCTCCTTCCTGATTACCTCTAGATGTTGCTAAGCTATATAAATATAAATCACAAGGTCAACATAGTTGAATTGACTATAAAATCTTAAAAGCTTGGTGAAATTACATTATATTGTTCCTAAAATGAGAAAAAATATAGCCCACACTCAAAATCTTAAATAACCCCCCATAAAATGATCCCCACATTACCTTGAGTCTATAGCCCAAAAGTAAGCCCAAAACAAATCCAAGAAGATAGAGAACAACTAAAAATGAGGTTACATTTCTTATCAGAAAACATTCCGTATAAAACTTTCTCAATAGAATTATATAAAAATACAACCCAATTACTAGAATCCAAGCATACCATGATGTTCATCGGTGAAAATAGAATAACTTAGACCAAGATTTTACTTAATTCTATTTAGATTCAACCGAGGTATCGTAATGTAAATCTTTCACACATTTTCAATACATAACTATTGCCAAATAGGGATTTTACCATGAAATGCACACCAAAACTAAAATCTAACAGTTCCACAATATTCCTCCCAAACAATCGGTCAACAAATCCTTTTTAATCGCTAAAATCAGAGTTCCGAATTAATTTTTATGTGCGAGTAAAGTTCTAGTCTCAAGGCTGTCATAACTAACCATTTACAGGCATGCACTGCATCATGCCATTGGCCTGCTCAAACACAGGAATCTTGCCAAGAATGTAAGCCTCAATATGTGCCAGGCCTCCTCGGCCTGCTAGGCGTCGCATACACATGTCTATTGCATGCCCAAGCCTACATTATTACACCCTCATCCTTGCGAATACGGGGCAATGGTTCCCTATTCTTCTGTATACTTGCCTCACCCTTTTTGAACATAGAGAATTACTTTTCTATTCTTTGTACTAGCTAAGTGCAATTCTTTCTCGGGGCATTCCAGGCCCATCTAATGTTCATTTTATGCAAATAAATAGTTCAACCACATGGATTTTGATGTTCTAGATACAACAGTGTGGTCGAAATTTCTAATGGGTCATCCTACACAAAAATAAGGGTCCCACTTATTTCTGGCGAAAGTTTAGCTTAAAAAATTGTCGGGGAGTCAAAATGCACTTAAAAGCCCCCCGTTATCTGATAAAAGGTCATTTTAGGCAGTATTTGACGTTCCAAAGCTGACCACGCTATTAGATTCCTATTCCAAGAATTTATAGCTAGGCTTATATAGAAAAACACTTTTTTACTTTTGGCAAGACTAATATTACAATTTCTGACTTAAATTCATCCTAAGACCCTTAAACCTCAGACCAACGACGCTCTTAGACTAATTTGGTTCTTCTGAAACTGATAGAATCGACAAAACCTATTCTGAGGCCGCTACTAGGACTTTACTAGAAAACTTATTTATGCATTTATAACTTCCTACTACCTCAAAGATCCCCATAAATCACAACTGACTCAATGCAAAACCATCCCAATAATCTCAACAAGTCACAAATGGCCCGAGGTTTCCATACCTATGGTTAAATCAATAGAATAACTATAGAAATCAATAAATAACTGAGAGGGTCTATATAACATCCCCCTCTAATAGGACTTTCATCCGTAAAAGTAAAAATAAAGGCATTCCTAATGGCTCAATTAGGTCAAGGTACTGCTTCAATATCTCTGCCTCTACCTCCCAGGTAGCCTACTCAATCAGACGGTGCCGCCAATCAACCTTAACTGTTGGTATAACTCTAGAGAACAAGGATCTAATATTCCTAGCTAGAATGGCCATTAGATTTAGCGTTCTTAACTGAACTAAATCATAATGAAGCATACACGACTCATCTGGAATATACAAGCACAACATCGATACATGAAAAATGGGATGTATAGCAGAGTAAGTTGGAGTAGTAGTATAATCAATATGGTCCTAAACCCAAAGAATAATAGGCAAGTGTTTGAACCTCAAAATCAACATTCGAGATATAGACTCACAGATGTGGTCAAAGGAACTTAGACCAGGAAGAGCGCTACCCAAGACTCAACTCTCAGATATGGCCATCGAATCTTAGAGCACGAGGAGCTCCATCTAGGACTCAAAGCATTGGAATAATTATTCACTCAATAGTAACCTTGTATCTCAGGGTGAGAGTCACAAACCCCAAACAAAGTGTAATTATAACCTCTTTAGAACTATAGCATGTAATTCTAGTTTTATGTATGGATAATAAGTGTGCATTGATGAACAGTTGTATACAGAGATATATTTGTTACAAGCTAATGCAGACCAAAGCTAAGTATACCATAATCCAATCAACTGAAGGTACTCAATAACATGGGTAATTACAGTTATATTTTAAGTATCCAGAATAGACAAGCCCCTTAGATTCATGTTTATACCAGAATAAGTCCATAGTATGGCATATAATCATAACTAGTATCACAATTAGCATGCCTCAGTAGCATCAAGCTAAACCTTCATACAAATAAGAATTAAGCCAAAATACATACATGTCACATGGGATAAGCCTATATCTAGCTTTCACCAGGTTATTTTGTATGTCAACAATATCAGAACTCAGTTAATTTATTATTATAGCTTATACCATCATTAGTGTAGTGATTACCATCCTACATCATATAGTACATACAGAGGACAACCAGCCATTCCCAACACATACTCAATAAACCAGCCCATAAACAACACATTTCCACACATTTTAACTCAAACATGCATACTTTTCAACTCAATCTAGGGTTTAAGGAAGCCTAACCTACCTAGAAAGTTATTCCTTGCGTTCCTAGTCAGTCTACTTGATCTCCCCTTCTTGATCTTCTTTAAATGTTTCTTAGTTATTAAAATATGACTCACAAGGTAATCACACTTAATTTGATTGTAAAATCTCCAAAAATGGATGAACTAACATTAATTGTGCCTAAAACAGGGAAAATAGGACCCAAGCCCAAAATCCAAAACAAACACTCATAACATGATACCCGCATCACCACAAGTCTATAGCCAGAAATTGAGCCTAAAATGGATGTCAAAACATGGTGAACAACTACAAATGCAGTTACATTTCTTATTAGAAAACATTTCATACAAAACTTTCTCAGTCAAATTTTCCAAAAATACAAACAAATTATTATAATCTAAGTGTACCATAGTATTCCTCTCAAAAAACAGAACAACTTAGGCCCAAATTTTACTTCATTCTATTGAGAATTGACCGAGATATCATAATTTAAAATTTTCACACATTTCCTGATACATAATGGGTCAAAAACAAGGATCTTACCTTCAGATATGATCCAAAATTGAAATCCAATACTTCCATAGTGTTCCTTGCAAAAACCAATATAACATAGACTTTTGAATCACTAAAATCAGAGTTGCAAATCAATTTTTATGTGTTGATGAACTTTTACACACAAGGCCACTATAATCAGCCTTTCATAGGCTGGCATGCCTCATGCCATTGTCTCATGTGAATGCAGTCACCTTGTTATGAATACAGTTCTTGGTATGTGGTAGGACTCAATGAATGTGGGCGAGGTATCGTTAATGTAGGCGAGGCACCATGAGTGCGCGCTTGTGGCACGCCTAAGCTTGTGCAATCACACCCTCTGTTGCTTGAACACGAGGCACTAGTGCCCTTGCCTCCCATGTACGCTCCTTATCCTCAGCCAATGCAGAGTGTTACTTTGCTACTGTTTTCACTAGATAAGTATGATTCTCTGCCGTGGTACTCTTAGCCCGTTTGATATCTATTTTATATAAATAATTAGTGCAAACATATGGATTTTGACATTGCAGATCAAATAGTGCGGTCAAAGTTTCCAAATGGGCATCCAACAGAAAAACAAGGGTCCCACTTCTTTCTATTAAATTTAGCTTAAAGTATTGAGGGGGTTAAAACACACCTAGAATCCCCCCACCATCCCACGAAAGGTCATTTTAGGCCTTATTCGATGTTCCAGAGCTAACCATGCCATCATATCACCATTTTAAGAATGTTTGGTTGGGTTATTTTTATAGAAAACACTTTTCGCCTTTCGGTTAGACTAATTTTACAAGTTTTGACTTAAATTAACTGCAGGACCCTCAAACCTTGGACCATCCAAGCTCTTGGCCTAATTCAGCCATTCCAAAACTGATGAAATGTCATAATTACATTCTGAGGATGATACTAGGACTTTACTTCAAATCTTATTTGTACAACTATAACTCACTGCTAACTCCAAGATCTATGTAAATTACAATTGACTCAACCTATAATAATCCCAATAGTCTCAATAAGTCACCAATAGCACGAGGTTGCCATACACATGCTGAAATCAACAGAATAAATGTAAAAACATAGAAATGACCTAGAGGACCATTATAACATCCCCCACTAATAGGACTTTTGTCCACAAAAGTAAACATAATGTCATACTTGATGACTCAAATAGGTCGAGGTACTGTTGTCGCATTTCTGCCTCCATCTCTCAAGTATCCTCCTCATCCGGATAGGTTAGTAATGTCACACTGCGGCGATGGATCAAATCACCTAGTTAAATTTATATCTCGCTTAGATCAACGGGTTTAGTAAACTTAACTTAGTATTCTAGATGCTACAAAATAGAAAGGAGTTTAGGTATCTTGTAATACCAACTTAGGGAATCATAAGGTACACAAAACCCTAGTTACTCTTCACACTTATTTCACCATTGTCTTAGTTTAGATTAGTTTTCATAGTTGTTACAACCCCCCCTTTCGAGGAGATAAGTAGATTAAGCTATATGAATTGCTTTAAATTCTTCTAAATGTACCATATTCCCTATGGGTTCAACTATAACCTTGGTCATATTTTATATCTTCACAACGACCACTTTATACTTCAAAAACGATGTATGGATTGGGCGACATCAAGATTTTGGAACTGTTGCTGGGGAATATGGCTAGATTTTTTTAATTTGACTAGCTTAGGAATTAATCTTTATTTCCCTCATTTTACATATTTTTGTTGTTTTTGTCCCATTTGAGCTTACAGATGTAGTGTATGACTAACACATGAAGTCAAGGCATTTTCTTGACTCCATTTGACCTAGAGATCCAGAGAAGGTTGAGAAGCATTGCCTAAGATAACACAAACATTACAACTTTTATTTAAAAAAGAATGAGAATGAGAATGACAATAACCCACCTCCTTTTAAGAACATTGATCCATACCCATAGGACTTCAATGGCAAAGCTTATCAATGGAATCAATATTGACTGAATTCTATGGCTAAAGATGTGACTGAAGCCATTGTGTTACCGCCATTACTGGATGACACAAAGTGTGTGGTTTCAAGTAAGTTGCTTTAAATGTTGCAGAATCATGAGTTCTTTGTGGGCTTACCATCAGAGAATCCACATAATCATCTACACAATATTGTGTTTGTCTCGAAGAGTGTAATGGGAACTTAGAATCTGTCTATGGCTGTTGGGCTTCATATCTTCCCATTATCTCTAACATGCAATGTAGCACTCTGGCTATCTTATCTCCCGCAAAGTTCGATCACAAGTTGAACTAAGTTGTCAAAGGCCTATTTGGAGAGGTTCTTCCCGAGTTCGAAGAAGTTCAGGTTGAAGGATCAGATCAAAGACTTTGAGTAACTTCCTAGTGACTCGATTAGTACTATATAGGAGTAGCTCTCATAGTGTATGAGAAGTGTCCCTGACCACAAGATAGTTGATGATGCCTTAGTAGAGATCTTCTACCATGTCTTGGACGAGAATAGCCAAACATGTGCTGATACTATCATGGGTGGAATGTTTTTAGATCAACCATTTGCAACAATGGCTGAGAAGCTAGAAAAGGTGGTTAATAGGATTCGTGCATAGGGCTCGAGAGATAGGTCCTTTACCAAGAGATTGTTTGCTATTAGTATTAGTTTGAAGCAAGCTAAAATAAATAGAGACATAATGCAAGAGCTTGCCCTGATTAGTACCAGCATAGAGGTGATGATGAAGCAGACTCAGGAACAAGTTAACACAGTGGTTCATCAGCCTTTGCGAGCACCCATGTGTGAGAACCCATATTATGAAGAGGA
>JAOTQJ010133123.1:12987-27860 GCA_025642045.1 Solanum sejunctum | reverse complement strand
ACTCAGGAACAAGTTAACACAGTGGTTCATCAGCCTTTGCGAGCACCCATGTGTGAGAACCCATATTATGAAGAGGATGCTTGCTTCATTACTGATTGGACGGGGATTTTCTAGACCAATGGCCAAGCATCTAATTAAGACTATTAGCGCAAAGGAAAAAGAATCAAGGTCAAACTATAATAGAGATGGTACCTTTAGAGATGACAATCACAGAGGATACTATGATAAGAATAGGGGCCACGTTAGAGATGTTGATTAGGGTTGCAGAGATGGCTAAATGAATAGTCCTTATGTGCCACCACATAATTATGATATTAGTACTAGTAGTTCTAGAGTTAAGGAGTTGTTTGATCGACTATAGAAGAAGGCTGAGACATAGGATGAGATATTAAGAGGGATGAAGTCTGACATCTCCTATATTAATCATTACATCAAGTCTTATTCTATTGCTATCAAAATGCTGGAGCAATAATTTGGTCAAGTGTCAACTCAACTCAACCAATGACAAAGAGGTACATAGCCTAGCAACACAGTTCAGAATCTATTGAATGAAGGAAGTACATGGCGGTCACTACTTATGGTGGTAAGAGAGCCATTGATTCTTCTATGTCAGTTGATGATGAAATGTTTGAGAGGAGACAGTTGAGGCCAAGGATGCTGACTCTGGAGATAATTGTGCAAATAATAGGGTAAGTGATGCTGCAGAGTTGCCATAGAAGCTGAATCCCATTCCTAGACGTCCTTCCTCCCTTCCCTCAAACAATAAAAAAAGAAGGAAGAGGGTAAGTTCAACCACTTTCTCTCTATGCTAAAGCAACCCTCCATCAACATCCTCTCATTGAGGCATTAGAGAAGATGCCAAGATATGTGAATTTTATGAAGGACTTAGTTACAAAAAAAGTGTGGACTGTGAGTCAAGATCTCTCTCAAGAGCTTTAATATTGCAGTGCAATTGGTATAAGGTCCTTAGTGCAAAAGCGAGAAGATCTTAGTACTTTTACCATACCCTGCACTATTAGAGAAGTGGAGTTTGCAAGGGAATTGTGTGATCTTCATGCTAGCATAAGTCTGACACCCCTTGTAGTCTTCAAAATGCTAGGATTGACAATCCCTATGGTGATGAGCATGCAAATTTTGATGGCCGACCACACTATGAAGAATCCCCTGGGGATACTCTATGATGTCCCTATTAAGTGGGTAAATTCATATTTACCATAGACTTTGTGATCTTTGATTAGGAGGTTGACTTTGAAGTCCCAATAATATTGGGAAGGCCCTTCGTAGCCACTAGATGCACATTGATGGACATGGAGAAAGGCCAACTCACATTCAGATTGAGTAAAGATAAGGCCGTGTTCAACGTCTGCCAACATGCGAAGAAGGATGTTGATATAAAAGTAGTCTCTATTATTGAGAGTTTTGATGATGCAGAGCTAGAGGTACCACTTGAGGAGAGATTGGGCATTAACACCCTGGAAGCAATGTTGATGAACTTTGAGGGTGATGGTATCCTAAACTATGAGGAGACAGTGAAGGCACTAAGGGTATCTTTTGCCCCTAGATGCATAACTTAGCTAGAGTTAGACTTGCAGAATCAAGACTCACCACCTACTAAACAATCTATTGAGGAGTAATTAGTGTTGGAGTTAAAGGCTCTTCCATCATATATGAGGTATGCATTTTTGGGAGCCAACAATAGCTTGCCAGTAATAGTTGTTGCTGACCTGAATAAAAAACATATGAATGCTTTGTTCGTGGTACTTCTGTAGTTCAGGAAGGCAGTTGGGTGGATGATTGCGAACATCATTGGTATCCCTCGCAGGTTGTGTACTAACAATATCCAATTGGTCAAGGACTACAAATTGAGTACTGAGCACCAATGGTGTCTCAACCCCTTTATGCCAAAGGTGATACATAAAGAAATCATTAAGTGGTTGGATGTAGGGGTGATCTATCCAATCGCAGATAATAAAGGGTGAGCCCAATTCAGTGTGTTCCAAAGAAAGGTGGTATCATCGTGGTCCCAAATGATAGTAATGAGTTGATTCAAATGTGACCGGTCACTACGTAAAGAGTGTGCATGGACTATAAAAAGCTCAATGCATCGACAAAAAAGGACCACTTCCCCATGCCTTTCATAGACCAAATGCTACACTACTTGGCTAGAAAGGGTTAGTGCTGCTTTTTGGATGGTTAATCACACTACAACAAGATCACTATTGCTCCAGAGGACTATGAAAAGACAACGTTCACATGCCCCTATGGCAGCTTTGCATTCAAGAGGATGTCATTCGGGTTGTATAATGTGCTAGCAACATTCCAAAGATTCATGATGTCTATCTTCTCAAACATAGTGGAGGAAACGATTGAGGTCTTCATCAACGACTTTAGTGTGTTGGTTGACTCATTTGACGATTGCTTGAAGCACTTGCATGCTATGCTTAAAAATATGAAAAATGCCATCTGGTGTTGAACTGGGAAAAGTGTCACTTTATGGTAAAGGTGGACATTATATTGGGGCACAAAATCTCTATTAAAGGAACCAAGGTTTATAGAGTTGTAGTGGAGGTGATTGAGAAGCTTCCCTTATCCATCTCTGTTAAGGGTGTGAGGAGTTACCTGGGCTATGCGGGATTCTACAGGAGCTTTATAAAGGACTTCTATAAAATTGCACATCCCTTTGAAAACTACTTGAGCAGGATGCTAAGTTTATGTTTGATGAATGACACCTAAGAACCTTTGAAGTATTGAAGGAAAAGTTGATTTCGGCTTCCATTATTGTAGCTTCAAACTAGTCAAAGCCCTTTGAAATCATATGTGATGCAAGCAGGGTTGTGCTTGGTGTATTGTTGGGTAACCGCCAAGAAAATATAATATATCCCATATACTACGATAGAAATGCCCTAAATATATCCTAGAAAAACTACATTATCACCGAACAGGAGCTATATGCAATGGTTTTTGCGTTTGAAAAATTCCGGTCGTATCTCTTAGGGACCAAAATTATTATGCACATAGCCCACTCCGTATTGCGGTACTTGGTGGTGAAAAAGGATGAGAAACTGAGATTGATTTGATGGGTACTTCTTTTTTAAGAGTTCAAATTTGATGTTATCGATTGAAAGGGGATCAAAATTTATGTTCCAGATCATCCTTCCAGATATGAAGATAAAGCCATAGAAAAGTTCGATGATGGATTGGAGATTGATGATTCATTCCTAGATAAGAGAGTGTTAGCTGCATCCCATGATTTGGTAACTTGGTTTGCAGACTATGCAAACTATTTGGTTAGTGATATTGTGATGCCAGCCTTGAATACCCACTAGCACCTGAAGTTTATGTCTGATGTGAGAAAAAATTCTTTTGGGAGGATCCATAGTACTTTCATGTCTGCACAGATAGGATTATTCATTGTTGTATTCCTGAGGTCGAGATGATAAGTATCCAAGAGGTATGCCACTCATCTCTAGTAGGTAAGCATCATAGTGGAGTTCGTACAGCACATAAAATCTTGCAATGCTCTTACTTTATGCTAACTATCTATTGAGATGCTCATGATTATGCCAAAGCATGTTGTTGATACCAGAGAGAACATGGTGTTTCTTACAAGCATGAGCTCCACATAAACCCCATTATGGTGATTGAGTTGCTCGATGTATGGGGAATAGATTTCATATGTCTATTTGTTAGCTTGCAAGGGAACAAATATATAAGTTGATGTGGACTATATATCAAAATGGGTGGAGGCGGTTGCTCTCCCTAACAATGAAGGCAAAAGAGTCATAGCGATGGAGGCTTTCATTTTTGCAGGAGATTATTCAAGGCCCTACTTGAAAAATATGGAGTAAAGCATCAGATGGCGACCCCTTATCACCCTTAGACAAGTAGGCAAGTGGAGGTGTTCAATAGGGAAATCAAACAGATTTTATCCAAGACTGTGAATATAAACTGAAAAGATTGCTTGTGTTATGGGCTTACCAGACTACATTCAACTTGGCTAAAAAGTCAAATCGTATCTTGGAACTATTAAGGAAATAATAATGGTGGAAGCATGGACACTTAGTGAAATCTGAGTAGCCAAGTTGTGTATATCATGCCATGACAATAAATCAGGCGCTTCTTGGGAGGAAACCCAAGGTAGAGACTGGTGCTTAGGCGCCCATGTATATTTTTTTTAACCCCCGTGCTTTATATTCTATTTATATGTACTGAGGACAATGCAACTCTTTTTTTGATGGGATGTGGGTAGTTAAAGACCTTAGTGAAGTCTGAGTAACCTTGGCCTTTAACTATCCCAAATTTTAAATCCTAGGGGTTCTATTGTTTGTGTGCGTTTTCCACATGGATATTTAATTTTTGTTGAACTGACAAATTTATGATGTGTATGTAGCATTAGTATCATGTAGTACTGTTATCTGTAGCATATGTTGGTTTTTGTGTTTCTGCGTGAAAAATGATACCCACCAAATTTTCGTTAGCTAGTATTGATAGCAATCATGCATGTTTGATTGTTGACAGTGCTTGTTCTAATAAGTGAGTATGAATTATGATGGAAAAGCATGATCTGAAAACCTTTGTTGATAGTGTAATCAGTACCATACGAGTATCATCTTTGTTTGCTAAATTCATATATTCTGTTTCAATTCAGAACATGCCCTGTTACTCTGACGTAGGCTATAGATTAGTTTGTTAGGAAAGGATCTTAGGCCTTTGTTCATAATAATCCACTTAGCCTAAATAACCAACCAAATGTGTAATATATCCCCTAATCCTAATGTTTGAGCCTTACATGTACCCTTTTCATTGTAAAACCTAAGTTACCCAGCCTTATTAGATGTAAAATCTTGAAATTAGCCTTGGTCCCCCTTTGAACATTGTGTGCCTTCACTGAGGCAAATAGCCTATGTTGATTGTAGCTACCAAAAGTGGCCTTGGTTCCTAGGTTGGATATTGTGCAACTCGACTTAGGCAAAAAGCCTAAGTTAAGGGTGGTCGGTGTAAGGGTAAACACACAATGAGGGGAAAACTAGTGATATATTAAAAGAGGATAAAAACGTGTTTTGGGTGTAAGAAAAATGAGGGATGCCAAATCAAAAAGCTATAAAGAAAAATGATGTGATAACAAAAGGAAAAAAGCTTTAAAAAATGAGAATAAAGAACCCAGAAAAGCTTGAAATAGTAAAAAGGCATAATGAAGTGAAAAAACTGACAATGTTGGTAGGGCAAAAGTGTAGAAAAATGCAGTTTCATGGAGGGACTTTACTCATTTTACTCCTAAAACATCTTCCTAAAATCCCTCGAGCCTACGTTACAAGCCAATAAAGTCCTCAGGTGATCCTAATCCAAGTATTCAAAGGTCATAGTCATGAGTATAGGGGCAACCATATGGTATTGAGCATTGTTTTTGTATATCTTTTGTGAGAATGAGTGATTTTGCATTGTCCCATGCATTGAATCTGAAAGTGTCATCATGAGAGGGATATGAGACTTCTTTCCGTGAGAACACTTGTATTGCATTGTTGACATTAGTCTAACTCTGTGTGTGTTGCATGTTGATAATTGCCTTGCTTGTCATAGTTGCACTATTATATATGTTGACCTGTATTGATTTGCTTGATAGTTATCTGATGTGCTTTTAAAGTGATATGGGTATCTGCGCTTGAGACTGATATGATGTATGCCATTGGGATGAGGTCTACATGTTACTATAATTCTTATGTAGATTGAGCCCATCGTTTGAGGACAGGATAAAATTTTAAGTTAAGGGTGTTGAAGTGTTGTTCAAATACAACACTTTTGATGCATAAAACTTGAAATTTTGTGTGTTCTCAAAGCAATGTTTGTAGATTTGATGTGTTTTTCTCTTATTTTTGTAGGATTAAAGGGTTGGCTTGAATTTTGGGCTAAGTTTGTAAATTTTGAAGATGTCGAGGCTTCACGAGACCTTTTACGGATTGTGGAAAATTTCACGGGCTGTAGACTTGGTTTCGTGCACAGTTGAAGTGAAGGGTGATTTTCTAAACTTAAGTCTACAAATATGCAAACTAGCCATAGAAGACTTTATGAGCTGTAGACTCGATATCATACCCTAAGGATGAGAAAGTGGGGACTTGCTGAAAAGTTAGCTGAAGAAACCCCTTACGAGCCATATATCTTTATACAACTTATAGATGGGTGTCATAGAAGTCTACCCAAAATTAAAAATGAAGTCCACAAAGGACCGACTATGTGTCTTAAAACATTATACAGCCCGTAAAAGTGCCCATAAAGCCTACTGACCCAGATCTCCTAATTGTTTTAGTTTTCTATTTTACACACTATAAATAAGTTTTTAAGGTTATTGTTTAGGGAGAAAAGAGAGGGAACACAAAAGAACAGTTGAGGAACATTGTAAAACATTATTTTGTTCTTTTAACTCAATCTTGTGATTCTTGGTGAAGAGCTTAGATTTAGTATTCTTAATTCTATTGTGTAAGTGCTCAATTATGTTATTCAAATTGATGATTCTTTCATATACACTGATCATGATGGCTAAATCTAAAACTTGGGTTCTGGGAACCATAAAGAACTAACAAGGTAAAATTAGAAAATTTGTAATTCTTGAAAACTGTGCATACACATATTAACTAATTCTATTAAGTCTGAATTCTTTTTAATGGTGGCAATGCTACAACACACCTAGTGTTACTAACTTGATCAAGGTAATAATGAATTGAAAAAGAGATTAACTAATAAGATTCGAGTGATATTTCTTGTTTAATCAACCTAACTAGGCCAAGAGAAGGTTGTACTAGAATAATAGGTAAGGGTTAGTAATCACATTGTGGGGATGGATCAATCACGTAGTGAAATTTACCTCTCTCCTGGATCCAAGGATTTGGTAAACTTAACTTACCATTCTGCATGCTATACACTGAAAAGGAATTTGATTATTTGATAATACCAAGTTAGGGAATAATGGGGTACACAATATCTTAGTTACACTTCATACTAATTTCACACATGTCTTAGTTTAGGATTATTTTTAGTAGTTGTTAGAACCCCCCCCCCCTCTTTCGGTGCGATAAGTAGGTTAATCCACCTGAATTACTTTAAATTCTTCTAAGACTACCATATTCCCTATGAGTTCGACCCTAGACTTGGTTAGATTATATATCTTGAAAACAACTGTTTTAGCCTTCAAAAAAAGAGGTGTAGCTTAGTCGATATTAGTCGACCATATAGTGCCTCAAGTGAGTCCATTTGTTTTAAAACTAAATTGAGGATATGCTCATTTTATTCAAAATAAATGGACAAAGTCCATATCTTGTACAAAGTAAAATTGAATTACAAGTTAGCCCAACCTATCTATTCACCTACTCGGCCAGATGCTAATATTATCTATGCAAAAGTATAGTACGCTCTAGACTCTTCAGTGGACACCATTTTGTTGAAGTAATGGCTCCTTGGAAAGTGTTGTTTATATTTCTCCTTATGACTCTCTGTATACGATCTCCCTCCTAGTTCCATCTTCCTTTTGAGAAATCCTTCCACAAGAGTAAGTTTCTCTATCTTCTCCATTTCGTCTGTTGCATCCGTTTATTCTTTCCCATCGTCTTACCCAGTACATCAACTTTATATACCATGACCCTTCGTATAACAACTTAAAATAGATTTGATGTTTTGTTGCTCTTGCTATTCCGGTATGTATTTCCCTCTACTTTTATTCTTTCTCTCTGTAAATAAGAAGACATACTCGATTTACATTTTCCTAGGGGAGGTTGTTCCTGTAGGAATGATGCTGATAGTCCCTTAGCTTCATAGCCTACCCAAATATTGAAGATTGACAAATGATTTTTGTAACTGTACAGGTCAATATTTGGGGCTCCTTTTTGTGAAGTATTTTGCGTTGTCTGGATTTACCTGTTCATAGCCCAATGTGTTAAGCATTTCCTGTAAATGTGTAATGTGCCAAACACTATGATAGTCTGTCTGTGTCCATTTGAAATACCACCCATTGTCGATATAACTATAGCACCCTACAAATCATAGACGGAATGAATGCTATTATGACTTATGCACATCTTTCTTTTGGCTGATGATTTTCCTTGCCTTGATTCTAATATTAGTACTTGACATTTATCTAAGTTCAAAATCTTTTTGCATGCACTTGGTAAATCTTGAAAGGCATATAATTATTATCTGGCATCATCTTGCAGTGCTACGTTAGCAACTACTACTAGTTGTTTGGTTTCCCTAAAAGTGTGTTTAACTATAACTGTCATGCTAGTTAATAGTTTGCAGATATGATAATATACTCACTAATTTGCCAAGGAATCTATCACAACCTTAGAATATCCTTAAGAACTTGCACAGTGTGCTCAAACTGGTCGTAATAGATACTAGCACCCTATTCACCCCATACTGGCTGAGGTAATAGCTCAGCACTAAAGGTAGATCAAACAGGAAAGAAATGCACAGACTTAGGAAACTAGTAAACTATAAACCAAATACTTGCATACCCTCTGGAGAGATGGGGGATTCCCACAATAAAGTTGATATTATGTCAAAATACAACACTTTTGATACTTAAAACTTGGAATTTTGTGTGTGATCAATGCAATGTTAGTAGGTTTGATGTTTTTTTATGTTTGTTTTGCAGGATTTCAGGGTTGCCACAATGTTTCGTAAAAATATGCATATATTGCTAAAGTTGAAGATCCATGAGATCCTTTACGGGTAGTAGAGTGTTTGACGAGCCGTAAAGGGGTTTTGTATGTAACTCTAATGAAGGGTGTATTTCTAAAGTTAGGTCTATGAACATGCAGAAGGAAAATAACGTCTAAAAAATAAGGTTACGATTCTTATGAAAAAAACATTTCTTAAGAAACTTACTTGGTCAAATTTTACAAAACGCAGCCAAATTATCAGAATCTGACCATACCACAGTGTTCCTCTTGGAAACGTTTACAAATTAGACCCAAAGTTTACTTAATTCCATTGAGAATCAACTGAGCTATCATAATGTAAATTTTTCACATATTTTTTATACATAACTAGTGAAAAGTAGAAATTTCACCTCAAAATATGCACCAAAACTAAAATTTGATACTTCCATAGCATTTCGTGTGAAAGACCATACAATGTAGCCATTGAATCTCTAACTCAAACTAATGGATCAATTTCTATGTGCAGATGAAGTTTTGCTCTTAAGATTGTCATGACTAGCCTTTTATAGGTTGTCCCCTCCTCATGCCATTGATTTTCTTGAATACGGCCTCCTTTCTATGAACGCAATCCATAGCACATGACAGGCCTCTGCAAATATGGGCAAAGCACGGTGCATGCATGTCTATGGCATGCCCAGGTCTGTGTGATCGTACCCTCAACTGAGAGAACGCATGGCACTAGCATCCTTGCCTTCAACCTACATACGTCACCCTACACAAATATGGAGGGTTACTGATATATTGCAAAAATGCAACACTTTTGATGCTTAAAATGTGGAATTTTATGTGTTCTCAAAGTGATGTTATTGAATTTAATGTATTTTATATTTATTTTGCTGGATTACAATTTTTGATAAGATTTTGGGCAAAGTTCTATAGAATTGAAGTTTTTGGCATTTTATGGACAACTTTATAGGACGTAGTTTACTACAAAAGCTATAAGTTGTCTTCATGAGTCAGATCCATAAAGGGCCAAGTTTCAAATGTTTCATCCATGAACTATTAGATGAGTCATAGATTTCTTGATAAGTCATGGGTAGGGTCGTGCCTAGAGATATTATTTTGAAGAGTTTCAGGGCTGTTATTAGATGAAAACCTCCAGGGGCCATAAGTCAGAATATGGACCATAAGAAGGTCTCGTGGAAGTGAAGTCTACTGTCAAAATTGCAGAGTACGAAGCCAAGCATGGGCCATGGTGTCTTATACAGCCGGTACTCCCGTCCGTCGAAGCTTTCGAGTCCATTTTTTATATTCTATTTTGGATCTATAATTTACTTATTATAAATAACATTTTAGGTCTTTTTAGTAGATAGGCATATGAGGGAGGACAAAAACATTTTTACGAGGTCATATTTTGTTATTTTTACATTGTGAGTTCTTGTGGAGAACTTTGGATTTCTTTTCTTAAATTCATCATTATAATTGTTTAATTATGTTATTCCATAACATGATTCTTTCATCTACAATGATTATGCATAGCTAAATCCACAACTAGGGTTGTGGTAACTATGAATAACTAACAAGGTAAAATCAAATAATCTATAATTCTTGGAAAATGTGCATGCATGTCTTAATTAATTCTCTTTGTTATGAAAGATTTTAATTGTGGCCAATGTTAGAACCTATCTAATTCTTACTGAATGGATTAAGATAGTAATTAATAGGAAAAAAGATTAATTATCAAGATTCAATGTGATCCCTCTCGTCTAATCAACCTGCCTGGATCAAGGGGAGATTGTACTAGACAATCTTGGCACTATAGACTAATTTAATTTGGATAATTAGTGAATTAATCCTTATTTTCCTTGTTTTACATTTCTTATTGTTTTTGTTTTGTTTCAATATATAGGTATAGTTTAAGAACAACACTCATATTCAAGGCAATCCGTTGATTCCCTTTGACCTTGAGATCCAAAAAAACACTAATAAGAATGGCCCAAAACAATGTGAACAACGCTATAAATGATGTCGTGAATGCAACACTAAATGCAAATAATGTAACCCACCACCACCACTTGTGGATATGAATCCACAACCACAGGATCTTCAAGCCACTACTGACATATAGAATCAATACAGGCTTGACCTATGGCATGATATAAAATTTGTAGTTTGGAGTGGGTTACTTCAAATGCGGAAGAATAGAGGATTTTTCCTAGGCTTCCATAAGAGGATTCACATAAAGTAATCTTTGTCTACATGAGTATGATGGAGAGTTGCTATCTATGCATAGATGTTGTTGGGATTCGTATCTTCCTATTCTCTCTAATAGGTAAAGCGATACTTTGGTTATTTGAGCTCCTATAGAGTTTAATCACTAACTGGGCAAAAATATGATAGGCCTTTTTAGAAAGGTTCTTTCCCAGGTCAAAGAAGCTAAAGTTGAACAATCAAATCAAAAACTTCCAGGAATTTCTTAGTGATTCAATCAACACTACATTGGAGAGGTTTACAAAGTCCCTAAGGAGTGTCCCTAACCACAAGATCATTGATAATCCGTTGGTGGAAATCTTCTATTGTGACTTAGATGAAAATAACCAAGTTGTTGCTGACACTATGTTGAGAGGATCATTTTTGGATTGTCCATTTTCAATTGTAGTTAAATGGTTGGAGAAGGTAGTTAAGAGGAACCATGCATAGGGAATAAGAGATAAGTCAATGACTAAAAGCACTTTCTCAGTTAGTACAAACTATGCATAGGCAAATATAAACGAGGAGATGATGTAAGAGTTGGCTTAGATTAGTACTAATATGGTGTTGTTGATAAAGCAAAGTCAGGAGCGCATGAATGTAGTCAATTTTTAGCCTCTACGAGTACACACCTATGAGGATCCATAATATGAGAAAGACACTTGCTTTGTCACTAATCAAATGGGGGGTTTCTGAACTAATGCCCAAGTGTCCAATCAGGACTATTGGTGCCACAGTCAAGGAAATCAAGATTGAACTTCAATAGAGATGGCACTTTTAGGGACAACAATTGAGGTAGCTACTTCAACAGAAACAGGGTCTAGGATAGAGATGTTAATTAAGGATGTAGAGATAGTTACAGAAATGGTTCATATATGCCCTCACACAATCATGACTCTAGGGCTGGTAGTTCATGAGTTAAGAAGATTTTTATAGACTGCTGAAGAAGACTGATGCTAAGGATGAGACTAAGAAGGGGATGACATCTCTAATATTTATTAGAAAATCAAGTCTCATTTTATTGCTGCCAAGTAGCTCGAGCAATAGTTTGGTCAGATGTCGACTCAGTTGAGCTAGCATCAGAAGGCTACATTACAAAGCAACACAATGCAAAATTCAAAGAATGCTAGGAAGTGCATGGCAATCATGACACATGGCGACAAACAAACTATTGACCCATCGATGCCAATTGATGATGATGAGGTTCATGAGGAGATAGTTAAGAGCAAGGATACAAAGACTAGAGATTCTAGTGCCAAGGATGGGGCCAGTAAAAAGTAGTGATGCCATAGAAGTTGAAACCGATACCTAGAACTCCCCCTCTTTTCTCTTAGAGGCTTAAAAGGAAGGAGAAGAAAGGTAAGTTGCACCATATTATCTACATATTGAAGCATCTTTGGATCATCATCCCTCTCATTGAGGCATTGAAGAAGATGCTAGAGTATGCAAAATTCATGAAAGACTTGGTGATGAAGAAGATGACTATGAGCCAAGAGCTTCAACATTGCAGTGCAATATCAACAAGATCCTTAGAGCAAAAGAATGAAGATCCTAGAGCATTCACTATATCCTACACCATTGGAGATGTGGAATTTGCAAAGGCATTGTGTGACCTAGGTGCCAACGTCAATCTAATGCTTTTTGCAATATTTAGGAAGTTAGACTTGGGAGCCCCTAATCAAACAAGCATGCACAATTGATGGATGACAGAATGGTAAAAAAAGCCTGTTGGGATATTGTACAACTTTCTCGTCAAAGTGAAAAAATTCATATTCCCTGTAGACTTCATCAGTCTTGATTGTGTAGTTGATTTCGAAGTCACAATCATCTTGGGGAATCCATTCCTAGCTATTTGGCGAGCACTGGTGGACATGGAATCAAGCCAACTCAAGTTTCAATTGAATAATAAAGAAGTCATCTTCAATATCTGTTAGTCTATGAAGAGGCCCGATAACATGAAGATGCAACTTTGGGTACTTGGTAAAGTCTAAGTAACTGTATTGTTCAACCCATGCCACGACAATAAATCGGGTTCTACATGGGAGGCAACCCAAAATATCTAATGTAACATTTGTGTTTCTGTTTCATTTTTAGCTTTCTGGGCTTATAGGGAGTTAATTTTCTTATTTTTGGTTATAATTTTGGACTCAAGGACTAGTGGTTTATAGGGTAATAGTATGTTCTATGAAGGACATGAAGGAGCAGGACTAAGTCAACAAACTAATGCTGAAAAGTGAGATAAGTTGATCGTATGACAAGTTACGAACTATGGTTCACACCATGACTCATACACTAACTCATAGTATCACTTCCAGTAAGTAAAGTTTTGTGCAACCCTTTTATTGTGTGAAATTTTATGGATTGTAAATAAAACTACAAGTCACGAATGGGGGCCATGGACCACAGGTAAGGTTTCTAAAATTTAGTAAGTGTTAGGGGCATCTACGATTCAATCTATGGGATGAATGTCTATATGCGCCTTGTAGATGGATCCCCAGTGCCAATATCCTTAAACTAAGGTTCAAGCAAACCATGAGAACATGACCTATGGGTCATTGAATCTCTTATGGTTAATAATTAGGTTTTTGTGAGGCTTGAATACCACTTTAACCTGACTCAATCAGACTATTTAAAAGAGGGATCAATACAATTGAACTCATTCTCCCCGTATTTTCAAAATAACCCAAGCCCTTCCTTCTTCCCCAAGATTTCGACCACCGTCCCGACCACCACCATCTTTTCCTGTAAAAATTCTGGCCACCTGTTTTCTATTCTTCGGTCACCTAGTGTTTCATTTCTCGGTTGCCTCATGCAATTTTCATCTACTTAATGAAATTCTAGTTTGTGCTTTACTTCGATTTCTATATTTTACCAAAAATTATGTTAATAGGTTGAAGCATATTTAGGAATGGTATTCTGAGTTTTTTGTTTTAATAATAGGTATTGCCTATTCATGTGAAATTTACATACTAGGAACTAATTTTTTAGTTGTCATTGAACTTGAACCATGTATATGCCGAAACAATGAAATTAATGTAATTGTCCTTGAAGTGTTTGTATGTCATTGTTTGAATCACGAAGCCACTTTTCATTTGAAATAGATTAAACTATTTGATTGAAAATTGACATGTGATTGTGTTTCTTGAATGATAGTATGTTCGTTAGTTTTCCAATAGTGGTTAGAGTGTTATGTGTATGGTGAATTGCTAGTGACGGGGTAGTGTTATGATTTACACATGTAGGGTGTTAGGTAAATTGGTAAAAATATGTTGAGTGCGTCAATTTGCTTTGAGGCTGCATAAATTAACATGCCTTGTTGTTGAATGTGATTGTCGGTTGAATGTTGATTATGGGAACCCCACTTGGTGGCCTTAAAAGAACTAGGTTGCCATCTTTTTTTAGCATGAAGGTCATCTACGACCCGTGGATTAATCCATGGACAGTTGCCCCTTGTATGTTAAGTTATACAACTTGGAGTTTTTCTGAGATATCATTAGACGAAACCACTTATAGTTCATAGTCTAGACTACCACTTGTAACCTGGTTCCGTAGGTTCCTTTCCTACAGATGTTAATTTTGGTCTTGTACCTACAACTCAGTCTATGGCCTATAGGTAATTCTACAAGCCATACCTGGTCATGTAGGTGCATTTCTAGTAACTTGCATTACTGTACCTTGCCACCTATGAAGGCCTTCTACGGCTTGTAGATGAGCCTTCGTAGGTCCTTCTATCACTTATTCTTGTACTTCTTCACTTTTTTTTCATGTATTATTAGGAGTAATTTGTGTATGGCTCCTAAATCTAAAAAGAGTAGACTAGGGTCATGTAGACCCAATTATGGTATGAGTCTTTGGACACCCCGATCGCTCTCTAGGCTAGTGGGTCCATTGAGGACCTTGGCATCCAGCCAGATGTGGGTATCAAACAACCATAACACGGGTCCCAGATAGACAGATTGTACCATAGTAGACTCA
>JAOTQJ010133123.1:0-12887 GCA_025642045.1 Solanum sejunctum | reverse complement strand
TGGCATCCAGCCAGATGTGGGTATCAAACAACCATAACACGGGTCCCAGATAGACAGATTGTACCATAGTAGACTCAGGCCATAGTTATCAGACCTCCTCACTTTAACGAGGGAGGTGATATGCAGAGCAACTCTATCTAGATGAATTCCTCTAGAGAAGGGTCCGGCTCTGAGTCCAAATCAGGAAAAGATTCAAAGTACGAGTCTACCTCAACACTATATTCAACCCCCAGATTCATTGATGAGTAGGTGGCCTTTTGGGTGTATGCAACAAATATACAGAGATGACCTTTAACATGATGGGCAGGACCAATAGCCTACACTATATTTCTCGAGCCCTGGATTATCTTGTCTAGGTTTTATAGTGTCCCTAGACTCTGGAAAACTATAGCGTGCTATAGGTTTAAGTCATTTGTAGTCCTATTGGGGAAGTATTCTCTGGTGATAGTTTAAGAGTTCTATACATCATGTACTGCCACCATTATATAGTCCATCCCAAAGAGAAAGTGATACCTTTCTCAGCCCCACATTACACAGATGATGGTGAGAGGAGTTCCGATCAACATATCTGATAACCACCTGTTGCTTTCTTTTTGGTCTTTAGTATTAGGCCCTTAGGACCATACCTGAGTATGAACAATGATTAGAGGATGCATAAAACGTTTTAATGAGAGATCTAGCACGAAAGGTCATACTTATAAGATGGATCATAGATCATATTACATAGCAGGAATTGGACCCTAACTGGGGTTCTACATCGGTGGTAATAGTGAAGGCATCACTCAACTTCACTTATTTTCATAGGGTGTAGTTCAATCACAGATCTGACAGACCCATGTTGTTAATACCTTGGCACTGAGTTGTGCAGTGTCAGTTGCCAGCATCATTGCTAGCTATGATATTAATTGGGCCCATCTAATAGCAAATCAGATACATGAAGTGGCTCTGAAGAGGTCTAACTCCATCCCTTTCCCATGCTTAATCTATCATTTATGTATACTAACTAGGGTGGAGATTCTACTTCAATTGGACTCTTTGATCAACATTTAAAGGACACTAGATGCCAGCCTTATAAAAGATGTTGAGAATCCTATGGCCCTCCAGTGAGCACTACATACTCTAGTCAACTTACCAAAGATGTTCATTGTAACACAACAGTCTGAGTGTCATTCTTCTTCTACTACTACTGCTCCAAATACTAAGTGGCCCCCATAAATTGAGGATCTAAGAGAGAGGGGCCCACTACCACTTTTACGATTGCACCAAAGGTCATGCCCACATAGCCTTCCCTCATTGGCATAATATAAATATATGTGGCATCGATCTAGGCTCTAGCATAGTGACAAGCTTGCACTGAGTCCTAGTTCACTTAGTTGCTATAGCAGATCAAGTTTTGGGTTCACCAGGCCCATTTCAAATGCTAAGGCACATGTAGAGTCTTACATTTTGGTCATACTTACATAGAGACTTGCATTGGTATATGGTTGCATAGATGCACTTGAGAGGCGACTGGAGCAGAGCCTTAATTCAACCAAATCTAATGACTTGATAGCCATTCGGGAGGAGATCTAGTAGCTCTATATTGAGATGAGGGCAGCAGCATTAACATTGCTTGTGCTTCCTCCACCTGACACTAGTAAGGCGGTTGTTGATTTGTTTGCTCCTGAAGAGATACTACTCCCCACCCTCGGGAAGAAGCCTCATCTTGAGAGTGATAGTCCAGATGCTATAAGGCAAGAGGTAGAGTTGACAAAGATGGAGCAACTTGAGATTGTGCTCCATTATAGATAAGACAAATCAACAGGCATATGAGCTTAAGAGGATGAGGGGTGTTGGACTCTCTGGACATGCTTCCGACACTGAGGAGACATCCATGTAGGTTAAAGATGGTCAAACATAGCTAGAGACTAGTGCTTAGGTACCTATGTATGTTTTTTGGACCGTGATGCTTTGTTTTAATTATATTTTGTTAAATTAGGACAATACAAACCTTTTTCAGTAGGGTGTGGGTAGTTATAAGCCTTGGTGAAGTCTAAGTAACCATTGCCTATTACTATCCTAAATTTTGAGTTCGAGTAGTTTTCTTGCCTGTGTTCTTTCCCTAAGGACATTTATTTTCTTTTAAACTGGATCGTATAGGATGTGTAAATAGTATTAGTAGCATATTGTACTAAAGTCTATGACATATGTTAGTTTTGTAGTAAAATGATAACCATCAAAATTTTTGTGTTAGGTAGTTTGGATAACAACCATGTGAATTCAATGATTGGCAATGTTTGTTCTGATAATTTGAGGTTTAGATCTGATGAAAAGCATGATCTGAGAACCTATGCTAATAGTGTGTCAGTGCTAAGTGTGTGTGAGCTTCTTTGCAAAATCCTTATACTATGTTCTAATTTAGAGCTCGCCTAATTATTCTAACTAAGACTGCAGGTTAATTAGTTAGGAAAGGATCTTAGGTCGTTGTTCATATTAGTGCACTTAGTCTATATAACTGATATGTAGTCAAAATACAATACCTTTGATGGTTAAAATTTGGAATTTTTTGCATTCTCAATGCAATGTTAGTTGGTTTTATGTGTTTTTGTATTATATTTGTAAGATTCCAGGGTTGGCCTTGACTTTGAGAAGAAATATAGAACTTGCTGATTTTTAATGCAGTACAAGGCCCTTTATGGACCATAGATCATTCTATAGATCGTGAAGTAGTTTCGTGGACAAATCCAATGAGGGGCTAATTTTCTGAAAGTGGTTCTACAAATATGCAGACAGGTCATAGAATGATTTATGAGTCATAAAACATGGTTCATGCCCTTAGGATCAGGGATTGGGACTTTCTGAAGATTCATCAGACCACACCCCATATAGGTCGTAAACCACTTTATAGGTCATAGAGGGGGTGTCATAGACTTAAAATCCAGTTTTCTAGCAACTTTGTATGAGACTCCCATTACGGGCCGTGGAATATAATACTGCCCGTAAACCAATTTATGAGGCGTGCCAACCCAGCTATCCTATTTTGTTTGGTATATGTAGTTAAAATATTATAACTAGCTTTTTAGGTTATATTAAATAGTTTTTCGAATAGTACATAGAAAACTCAGTAATTAGAGAGAGAAAATAGTGGGATTAAATTGGTAAGTATTGAGAACACTTGTACTTTTATTTCATATTTAATATTGTGATTCTCATTGAAGTTAGATTTGAGTGTTCTTAATTCAATTGTCTAAGTTCTCTATTATGTTACTCCAATTCATAAGTATTCCATCTACACAAATTTGGAGTAGCTAAATCTACAACTAGGGTAATAAAAACCATGAAGAACTAACAAGGTAAAATTAGATAATTCATAATTCTTGAAAAATATGCATGCATATATTAATTAACTCCCTTCGTTTAGCATATTTCTAGTGGTGGCCAACATTAGAACCTGCCTAGTGTTACTGACAAGACCAAGGTAGTAATGAATATGAAAAGAGATTAAATAACATGATTCAATTGATGTGTTCTCATCTAATCAATTGAATTGGGCCAAGGGGAGGTTGTATTGGGACTAATAGGTAAGGATTAGTAATGCACACTATGGAGATGGGCTTAGTCAGATAGTGAGATTCGTCTCTCACCTTTGACCAAAAGGATTGGTGAATTAACTTATCGTCCTGCATGCTACACACTAAAAGATAGTTAAGTTATCTGGTGATAATAAGTTAGGGAATCTTGGGGAACATAATACCCTAGTTTCTCTTCATATTGATTTCACTCTTGTGTTAGTTTATTTTTCTATTGATTATTGCAACCCCCCTCCCCAGGGGAAGTAAGTCAGTTAACTACTCAAATTGTGATAATTGAATTCTCTTGAGTCTATGTATTCCCTTGGTTTTGACCCTAACCTTGGCTAGGTTCTATTTCTTGACAACAAATGCTTTATCCTCAAAAAGGTGATCTAACTTCCATAACCAACCAAATGCTTGATGTATCCCTTGGTCCTAATATTTGAGCTTTACATGTACCCTTTCCTTTTTAAGCACCTACGTAACCAAGCCATTTTGAATGTGAAATTCTGAAATTAGCCTCGGTCCTTCCTTGAATATTATGCACCTTAACCAAGGCAAAAAGCCTAAGTTGAGGGTGGCTACCAAAAGTGGACTTGGTTCATAGGTTGGATATTGTAAACCTCAATTCAGGCCAAAAGCCTAAGTTGAGGGCAGTTGGTGTAAGAAAAATCACATTAAATGGGGTGGAAGCTAGTGATACATAAAAAAGGGGGGGGGGGGAAATGTGCCATGGGTGCAAGAAAAATGAATAATGCCTAAATAATAAGCTAAAAAGAAAGAAAGTGAAAAATCAAAGGTAATGAGTTTAGAAGTTTGAGTAAGGCATCAAGAAAGGTTTTAAATAGGGAAGGCAAGAATTATTTGAGAATGAGAGTGTTGGTATGGCAAAAGTGTAGAAGAACACTGTGAAAAGGAGGGGCATTAGTCACTATGTGCATAAAACATCATACTAAATCCCTCTAAGCCTATTCTACAAGCTAACAAAGTTTTATAGTGATCCTAGTCTAAGTAGTCAAAGGTCATAGTCGTTAGTATAGAGGCCAGCATATGATATTAAGCGCAGTGTTTGAATATCAGTTTTGAGTGTAAGTGTTTTTGTTAGTCCCAAGCATCGAATTTGAAAATATGATCATGAGTGATGTATGGACTTCTTTTTGTGAGGTAACTTGAGTTGCACTATTGATTCTAGGATATTTCTGTGATTGTTGCTTCGTTGTAGTTACCTTACTTGTCATAGTTACACTATCACATATATTGACCTGCATTGGTTTGCTTCATGACTATCTGATATGCATTGATATGTTAGTTTGGGTATCTGTGAATGATTTAAAGATGATGTATTCCATTACATTGAGGTTTGTATGTTGCTATACTACTTATGTAGTTTAAGTTCATCACTTGAGGACAAGCAACAATTTTAAGTTGAGAGTGTTTATGTGCAGCCAAAATACAACACTTTTGATGCTTAAAACTTGGAATTTTGTGTGTTCTCAAAGCGATGTTAGTGGGTTTGATGTGTTTTTATGTTACAGAATTCGATATGAATTTGGGAAAATTTCTGTAGAATTGAAGTTCTTAGGATTTTATGGACAAATCTATGCATCGTGGTTCAAACCATGAGTCGTTCATTGGGTTTGTTAGTTAGACACAATAAAGGGCCATGTTTCAGATGTTGCATCCACAAACTGTCAGATGAGCCATAAATTTCTTATAAGTTGTGGGTAGGGTTATTCTTGGAGGATCATATTTTGAAGGGTTTCAGGGGAGTTATCAGATAAAACCCTCTATGGGCCATAAGTTAGAAGATAGCACGTAAGAAGGTCTTATGGAATTGAAGTTTGACTTCAAAAATTCCAGAATACGAAGCCTAGGTATGGGCCATCATTTATTATATGACCCATAACCCCATCTGTAGAAGCTGAAAAATCTAGTTTTCCAATTCCATTTTGGATTTTTTTTCACTTATTATAAATGGCTTTTTTTTAGGTCTTTTTAATATAGAGATACACGAGAGAGGACAGAAACACTTTTTTGAACTCATATTTTGTGTTTTTTTACATTTAGATTATTATATTGTGATTTCTTGTTGAGAACATTGGATTTATTGTTCTTAAATTCATCATTTTAAGTGTTTAACTATGCTATTTCATAACATGATTCTTTTATCTACAATGATTATGCATAGCTAAATTGACAACAAGGGTTGTGGGAACCATGAAGAACTAACAAAGTAAAACTGAATAATCCATAAATCTTAGAAACTATGCATGCATGTGTTAATTAATTCTCTTTGTTATGAATGCTTTTTAAACTTGTCTAATGTTAGAACCCGCCTAATTCTTACTAACATGATCAAGGGGTTGATGAATAGGAAAAGAGATTAATTAATATGATTCTATGTGATACCTCTCCTCTAATCAACCTAACCGGGTCAAGGGGCAGTTATACCGGAACAAAAGGTAAGGATTAGTAATGTTACATTATGGGGATAGATCAAATGAGGTAGTAAAATAGATCAAAGGGTTTGGTAAACTTAACTTACTGGTTCTACATGCTACACACTAGAAAAGATTTATGATTATCTAGTAATACTAAGTTAGGAATTTATGGAGAATACAATACCTAGTTACATCTCTAATGATTTCATAACACTTGCTTCTAGTCTAGGTTCACTTACTGCAGTTAAATAATCCCCCCCCTTTGGGGAGATAAGCTGGTTAGTTTGTTCGAATTACTCATAGTTACTCTAGGTCTAGACCATATTCCTTATGGGATCGATCCTAACCTCAGTTAGGTTATATATTTTGACAATGACCACTTATACCTTCAAAAGGAAGGTGCAGTTTCTACCAGCAAAGTGCAATTTTCTCTTAAGGCATTCTCGGCCCATTCGATGTCTATTTTACGCAAATAAAAAGTTCAACCACATGGATTATGATTTTCTAAATTGAATGGTGCAATCCAAATTTCCAAAGGGGTATCCTACAGAAAAAGGGTCCCACTTCTTTTTGGAAAATTTAGCTAAAAGATTGAGGAGGTGAAAATGTACTCAGATGCCCTCGTCCCCCGATGAAAGGCCATTTTAGGTCATATTCAATGTTTTGAATCTGACTACGCCATCAAATTCTCATCCGGAACACGTTTAGTTGGGTTTTTACATAAAAAATTTTTTTTTCCTTCTTATTGGAATAAATTTACAATTTCTAACTTAAGTTTACCTTGGGACCCTCAAACCTCAAAGAAACCATGAGCCTAGCCTAATTCATCCTTTCTAGAACTGATGGAATTGTCAGAATTCCATTTTGATGTTATTGTTAATACTTTAATCGAAAACTCATTCGTAAACTTATAACTTCCCATTAAATCAAGGATCTACGTAAATCACAACTTACTCAACCCATAACCATCGCAGCAGTCTCAACAAGTCACAAATGGCTCAAGGCTGCCATACACATGCTCAAATTAATCAAATAACTGTAGAAACACACAAATAACCTAGAGTCAAGCTTTTTTCTAGATATTCATAGTGGTTTGTCTACATCCTCGAGAGAGAAAATGGGGAATCCCAAAGAGGAAAGGTCTAATGTCATTCCCTTTCCGTTCCAGGGTCTTTGCAAGAAAATATCAAGATAAAAAACAATTTATAATCATACTTATGTATCCAACAATACTTTTAACCATAGACTGCGGGGATAAGATATGCCCCTAACTTAGTCTCAAATAAAAATACAAGATAAAAATATTTAATTCTTGAACATAAAGAAAGCAAGATAGAAATAGGTTTGTCCGTGATGCATAGGGCTCACTAATAGGTCTTTATAACAATCTAAATTAATTGCAAAGATGAGAAAGGGGATACTCCCTACATTGTGAGATAATGTAGGCACAAAGCATGCATTAGTACTTGGAATGTACTTAGGAATAGGCATACAATACAATAATTATAACAACATTAGTTACAATAGTTAAATAACATAGACGTTATAGTGAATGAGTAAAGATATAGGTAGAAATAGAAGAGCAATGCATCAAAACCATGATAGGACAATGTAAATTATCTTTTGAGATCTTGCACTTTTAGAAATTAATATTAACTAACAATAAGACCATGTGAGCTATAACATGAATCCCATGTAACTCCTACATAGAGAAAGGGGAAGGCAACTTGCCATTCTGGACTCCAGCAAGGAATTCATTCATCTATTAACATCGTGGCAAAATGTGGATCCGCTAGCATATTCTTTAAGGAAATATATGGCAGCACGTAGTTATAAGGCTAGAAGCTTCTACTAGGAACCCCTTAGGTTGAGTCCCCACCTCAAGCCTTATTCGGTTCTAAGTCAAATCTCACGAAATAGTAATACTATAGAGGAATCATTTATAACTTTTAAGTTCTATAATATCAGTGAAGTTCATAGAATAACTCACAAATCTTAAGGATTCAAAATGTGAGAATTATCCTTATCAGATAACAAATCCATCAATTTGGGTGATAAAAATTTTCACCGACCTTCAATTAGTCATTAAAGGGCTTCCATGATAAAATTTATAGCTTTCATAAACCTTTAGTTAAAACACTTTTCCATTGAAGTCATGAATCAAAGTAAATAAAAAAACTCAAGTGAGTTAAATACAGAACAATCTTTGAAACATGTAATTCAATAATTTCATGCTAGTAGAATTTATTATTTTAAATCACAATTTAAGAAACTTAGTATGAAAATTCAATAACCCAATATATCTCAATAAGGGAACACCTTATAGATTAGCAATACCATGCAATTGAGCAAAAATTCTTATCAAATAACTAAATTAGTATCAGACAATTCATAATCTATGCATTTGAAATTATATCATGAAAATCTATAAAATTTTATTATTAAAATTAGGAGATTTAATGTAGAAAATTCTTGGGCTCCATGGGTGAATAATACTCATGGATGAAACCCACATGCCTTGGGAAAGAACACACAAGAAGTTTGAAAAAGTTTCTGAAATTTGGTGAAGACCTTGAAATATTCTTGGGACCTTCAATGAAGATATTTGAAACATAGGTACGGAGATATTTTGGGATGGATGAATTTGGGGTGTATGAGCATAAAATAGGGTTTTGGGGGTTCTCATATTATCAATTTTCTAGTGTAAATCTCATCCAGGTTCACTAATTTATAAATTGTAAAACTGTCCCATATAGTCCCATATAAAAATTAAAATTGAACTATTTTTAACAAATTTTAAAGCGATAGAAAATAAATTATATTAATAAATAAATATGAATAAATAAAATTTTATTGACAAGCATATGGGTACAAATCTTTTACTCCCTTGATTCTTCTCTCATTAAATTTCTCCATGATTTGAGTGTCATTTGCGGCATATTTTTCAAATGTAGGATGATTTTGACCTCCTTGAGCTATATTTTAATCTCTTGATAAATATCCCCCAAGATTTATGAGATATTTGAGATGCCTTTTCAAGAGAATATAATACCCTTAATATAGTAATGAATTAAGGTTTAAGGTAGAGTAGCCTCCAAGAAACTCTAACTGAAATAGGACTGATCTTGTATAGTTCTACAAAATTTTAATGTCTACAAATGCTCCCTTCTTTAAATCTTGTCGGAGTGCAGACTTGATGAAACTCAAAGGTGACGCTTGAAGTACTAATAGTTTTATAGCTTCATATTTGCAAATTTGATTTCTAAGAGAAGAGATGAAGCGCAAATTTGGTCTCACTGGGCATGCCATAATTTGTAGATGATAAAATTTTGCATCAAGAAAATAATAATAATCAAGGAACAAAAAATATTGTAACAATCTTGGTATTTTTATTTCAAGTGGTAAATTCTACAATCTTTATAAATCCTCTTATTAGCCTTTTCAAATATAAATTTAAGGGCTCTATAGCTTGATATTGAATCTTGTAAAACTTGATGAATTTGATCTTGACTTGTACTTGAATTCAAGGGCTTGATCTTGAATTCGATGGTCTTGATTTTGATTTATGAATTTGATGAACTTGAACTTGATATGGATTTGTTCTTGTACTTGATT
The DNA here is from genome assembly GCA_025642045.1 of Solanum sejunctum. Taxonomy (NCBI): domain Eukaryota; kingdom Viridiplantae; phylum Streptophyta; class Magnoliopsida; order Solanales; family Solanaceae; genus Solanum; species Solanum sejunctum. Next base: position 3,280 of record JAOTQJ010133123.1, on the reverse strand, counting down.
CCAAGGGCTTTTGGACTTGTTTTTGAATTCGGTGGTCTTGATCTTGATGCATTCTTGAATTTGAATGCTTTATTTCTTGAATTCTTGAACTTGTTACTTCTAGAGAAATCTGTGTGTTTGATCCATGAGCTCTCTTTGGTTTCTTATTAGAATTCTTGATGTTTATGCTTAATTATGAGGACCCTCTATATAGTTAAAGAATAGAGGAGTTATATTGGAATTAGGCTTTCTTCCAGCCAAACAAATTTAAGGTTACATAGCATAGAAAAAGTGATAGAAATAGGTTTGCTTTTAAGTGACATAGTGATATTTGATTGGTTGGAACACATCAATTACACAGGTGAAACATTTTTATTGGCCTTTGGTTGAGATAGGAATGCCATGCCATTTTGACGTAAGACATGATTTAATTGATTTCGTTCTTTGACTTGGCATGCCACATCATCCAACACATGGTATCAAGTAGGCCTCTAGGATGAGAGGATATTGGGCCTAATAAAGTAGGTCATCTTTTGCAGCCCAAATAAATGAATTTGGACTTTTAATTAAATTCATATTTTATTGAATTTAAATAATTAACCCGATTATATCAATCCATACTATTTATTTGGACCAATATATTTTGAATTTAATATAATTTAAATTATGTTATAAAATTTATATTTAATAAATTTTATATGATGACAAATGTCCCCTACTTCAAGTCTCATGGAGATACTTTATCTTTTGAAGACTAGGATTGAAGTACTAATTTGATATCTTAATTTATAATTACAAAAATATGGTGGTACTAATTGTTTTTAGCACCATAACTTATCAAGAAAATGGGGGAGTGAATTTTTGAGCATCAACATCTTCCCCTTTTTCTTTCCTAATCTTTCTATAACTAGAATTCACAGTCCCTTTACTTTTTTATTAACCTTGCCCTATTATAATAGGAAGAATAAAAAATAAAGTTAGTTTTTCATTATTATTCCTTTTTGGAGTTGCATTAGCATTCCTTTTTAGATTTGCATTAGGATTCCCTTTTGGAGTTGTATTACAATTTCTTTTTGAAGTTGTATTAGGATTCATTTTTAGATTTGCATTAAGATTCATCTTTTGAAGTTGTATTACAATTCCTTTTTGGAGCATAATAAGGAATCCTAGTTAGTGTAGGACATAGACTTTTTGAACATCTATAAATAGACCTTACTTCTTCTTCTTTAAGCATAATTATTCATGGATTTGAAGTTCCTCTCTGCGAACAATGTTTGGAATTATACGTGAGCAATAAAGTGCAAGGTAAATATTTTTTTACTCTTATGTGTTATGTCTCATTTTTTTTCCTCTTTTTTCTTTTGCAAGCTTGTGAATTTAAGCTTCATTGTATCACTGGATGTGCCAATTTGGTTTCAACAAATTTTAAAGTGATAGAAAATAAATTGCAATAACAAATAAAATATGAAGAAATAAAATTTTATTAATAAGCATATGCGTACACATTTGTTACTCCCTTGATTCTCCTTTCATTATATTTCTCCATGACTCGAGGGCAGTTAGCAGCGTACTTCTCAAACATAGGATGAATTTGACCTCCTTAAGATATTTCAATCTCTTAATAAATATCTGTCACGCCTCAAAGTCCCATAGAGCGGACTGGAACCCATTGCCCATAAGGCTCAGGAGAACCAACTTGTAACTATATGCGTTCTGTACATATTATAAGGGTTTTGTATGTTTGACATGACTTTAAGCAGATAAACAGTGATAACAAACCAAAAGGAAATACATACAACTAAGCAATTGAGGCCACGCAGCCTAAAGTGTGACACATGACTTCACTGTACTTTACATAGTCTACAAAGCCTCTAAATAAAGAAAAAATATCTAACAAGGATCGGGACAGGCCCCAGCTCAACAAACTGTGCAATAAAAAAACATGTAAGCTCTAGACATGTACAAACCCCCGAAGCAACCAGGAGCTTAATGACAGCAGCTGAATATCCTGTACTTTTACTGGGGAGATCTACTAACAACTGTACCTGCAACATGAAATGCAGGTCCCCCGTAAGGGACGACAGTATGGGATAATGTACTGAGTATGTAAGGTAGGATATACTGTATATAAAGTAACAAGTCAAATGAAAATATGCATTTGTGAAAGATCAGGGACCACCCTTAGTTATACTGTGGAATCATGTAATTTACGTCCTTTATATCACTTTACCTTTACTGTAAAATCTGTACTGTAAAATCTGTGTACAGCTATAACCATATGACCAACTTATCAGTGGCAATTGTATTGGGGTCATCCCTATGTCAGGTTCTGTATGAACCCCCTTGAGCTACCACCCATCAAAACTATATCAGGATCGTCACTATGCCTCACAAAACCCCTCGGGCTACCACCCGTCAAAACTATATACGTTATTTTTCAATTACCTTTGAGATAATTTTAGTGGCCATAATATTAGAGCTGTAAGACTGTATATATAACATGTGACATGTGGATAATCACACAGGACAACATGAATGTGAAAAGAGTACGTTACGTAAATAATAAAAGGCATATGAATTTGAATAACTTGTGAACTATTTTGTAGCAAGAACTCATGTAACTTGGTGTCAAAGTATCTAGGCAGGTTTGAAGGTACTATATATGGAATCATATGAACATGTAAAAAAGTGGATAAATGGTTAATAATTGTATCGGAGTTGGTGAATGCCTTTATGTACCAATGAGAGATCTATATTTCATGCCAAGTGATACGAAATAAAGTAACCTTACATACCTTGTTGTATAACCTCGTTACTACCTCGAGATACTCTTTCCTTCCTCCAAATACTTATCTACAAAAAATAGAGGATAAAACTAGCATTAGAAGCCAATGAATACATCTTGGCATCTCAATCACATAAGAAAATAGTATACGGGCAGCAAGCGGGTGTTTATAAACCCGGGCGTATTGCTTTAACTTTTACTCTCCTAATCATATTTTCGAATATACATTACCATATACACACGACGTACATCCTAGTTTAAGTCCATAAAAGCCTTATAACATCCCACAAAACACAACACATCACAATTCCACACAATCTAAAAACTGACAGCATAATTTTACCTTCCTTCGCTACATTTTGATTTGACGACTCCAAACCTATTCCAACTTTAACCAAATTGTTCCAGAAATATTTACATATACAACCAGATGTGAACTAGTTTCAGAACAGCAACAAATCAGTTATTAAGGACGTGAAGCAACAGCTTGCTCTCCAACAGTCCACAAGTTCATAC
>JAOTQJ010133112.1:0-10102 GCA_025642045.1 Solanum sejunctum | reverse complement strand
GGAGGCATGTTTCTAGACCAACCATTTACATTGATAGCCATAAGAATAGAACAAGTGGTCAAAACAAATAAAGCATAGGGACAATGAGAGCGGGGTGTGCTGAAATCTTCTGTTGCAGTTAACACAAATAATGAGCAAGCAAAGGTAAATAAAGATATCATGGAGCAACTTGCTCAACTTAGCACAAATATGGACTTGGTTTTAAAGAAAAATCAGGCAAGTGTCAAGGTAGTTGCGCACCAACCTCTGAAGGTTCCTAAATATGATGATCTATTCTTTGATGAGGATGTATGTTTTCTAAGAAACCAAGCGGTGAGTTTCTAAAATAACCCCCAAGGGTCCAATTTGGATTATTAGAGGGAAGGTTCTAGGAATCAAGGTTGGAACTTCATCCGTGATGGAATGTATAGAGATAGTTGGGGTGGATACTATGAGAGAGAGAGAGAGTATGTCAGATGCAGAATGGGGGAGAAGAAAGGGCTACTAGAATTGTCCTTATGTGCCCTCTCATATCCGTGATGCCAGATTAAACTAATCAAGGATCGAAGATATGTTCAAAAAATTGTTAAAGCGAGCAGACCATCACGATGAGACTTTAAAGGGAATGAAAGAAGATATCTCAAGTATTAATCAAAAGATAAAGTCTCATTTGGTGGCAATCAAGCAACTTGGGCAACAATTTGGATAAGTTTATTCACAATTGAATCAGCGCCAGAAGGGCACCCGACCAAGTAATACAGTTCAAAACCCAAACAATAAATGGTATTGCATGGCAGTGATAACTACGAGTGGCAAGAGCACCGTAGACCCTCCTATGTTGGTAATTGCCGACGAAGTTGATAAGAAGGGCCTTGGAGGTGAAGTCTTAGTTCATAGAGAAGATTCAAAAGGTGTTGGTATGCAATAAAAAGAGGTAAGGGAGCATGACAAAGTGAAATCTATCCCAAAACCTCTTCCTCCTTTCCCTCAAAGGCTCAAGATGAAAGAATAGGAGGGAAAGTTCAAACACTTCCTCTCGATGTTGAAGCAACTCTCCATCAATATTCCTATTCTAGAGGCTTTGGAGAAAATGCTCAGGCTATGTTAAATGCACGAAGGACTTTGATACCATAAAATGCAATTTGAGCCAAGAGTCTCGCAAGAACTCCTACAATGTAGTGCTATTATGACTAAATACCTTTCTCAAAAGTGAGAGGATCCCGGTGTATTCACCATTCTTTGTACCATTGGTGATGTTGAACTTGCAAGAGAATTATGCGACTTAGGATCTAGCATCAATTTAATGCCTTTTGATGTATTCAAAAAGATTGTCCTTGCTACTCCTACCCTAGCAAGAATAAGGTTGCTTATGGTAGATCGAACCATTAAAAATCCAGAGGGAATCCTTTTGGATGTGCTTGTTAAAGTGGATAAATTCATCTTCCCAACGAATTTTGTGATCCTTAACTACGAAGTTGATTTTGAGGTGCCCATCATTTTTGGGAGACCATTTCTGGCCATTGGAGATCCCTAGTAAATATGGATTCAGGTCAACTATGGTTCAGAGTTAATTATGTAGTAGTTATATTTTATATTGGCCAATCCATGAAACACCCATATGAGTGCAAGAGTGGGGTATGGACCCTCAATAATGGTTGATGAAGGAAGACGACAAAGTTAAGCCATGATGTTAAACAACGCACTTCTTGGGAGGCAACCCAAGCAGTTTGATAATTGTTTATTTGTTTAAAACTTAGGGTCCTAGAGTAGTTGTTTGTTTTAAATTAGAATACAATGATGCAATTGTAATATTTTTTGAGGATTTTTGTGCTTTAAGACTTGGTTTGCAGGTAAAAATTGAAAGAACTGAAGATGTGAAAAATGGGACTTAGAGTAGCTTCTACGAACAGGCCTACAAATCATAGTCTCTACTATGACTCATAATCATGCTTCGTAGAGTGAAGCAGAGAGTATCAGAAGTTGGTATATACACTATGAGCTAACCTTATGAGTCATAAGGTTCCTTACAAGTCGCAAGAGAGGTTCGTAGTGCGCAGGTATAATTCCTAATTTTTACCAAGAGTTGAGGCTGATACAAGTTCGGGACCTATGAGTAGTAGGATGACCTATGACTTGTAGTTAGGGTCTCATAGCCCCGATCTGAATCATTTTAAAAGTCAACCTGGTTTGCATATATAAGGGGTCAAAATCATTTTTGACTCCAAATTTCTAATTTCTTAACCCTAAGACAATGGAAACCCCAATTTTCACCCCGTAACTCTTTCTCTGACAAAAATCCCATTTACCCACATCATCTTATGGAGAAGATTCTGGCGAGGGTATCAATCTTTAGGGTTTTGACATTAATTTCATTCGTCCTTTCTTTAGTGGTACGCTCTTTGATTTAATTTCTCAATCTTTCGTGATAAGCATTTCACCCTATATGAGTATAAGTTTAGTTTGATCATGTTTAAGCAATCCATACATTGATTATTGAACTAGACTTGTTATCTAGGTTTTTTAGGCTTTTAAAGAGTCGAGTTGTGAATTGAACCTTATTGAAATTCTTTAGTGGGTGGTTGTGAGTACAAAATTTGTGATCTGTAGTATGTAATGTAAAATTCCTGCTCACTTATGGTCTGAACGATTGTAAAAATTTAATTTAGGTAGTGTGACTGTGATGCCTATGCCTGAACATTTGGGATTGGATTGCATCCCTTGGTATATTTTGTATTTGTCAAGTGTTAGTTGGCAAAGTATTTTATGTTCGGTGTGCTTGACAAAATGTTGAATTGGTTTTGACCCTTAGGGATAATGGTCGTTTTCAATTTTTGATGCTAGTATATGGAATTGATTATATACCATTTAGCTTTGTCTTGCTATGATGTGCTTGATTGAATTACATTCATTGGGTGCTTTGTGCTTTGTGTGGGAATATGTAGGCACTATAGGTGAAATCTGTGCTTAACTACAAGGCAATCCTAGTACTCGTAAGTTCCTATACGAGTCATAATGGACCCTCAAAGCAAGGATCTGACACTTGTAGTTACTTTATGTTCGGCATACTTGATCCACAAATGACTCGTAGTGAAGGTCTCGTAAGCTTTTATTAAGCTTTGAAAATGTTTTTGGAAATAGGTATAAGACTAACACTACAACTCTAGGACATCAAATGAGTCAGAACTGCATCTTGTATCAGTAATCAGAAAGTATTTTTGAAGGCACAATTGGTTCTATGAGGCTAGTATATGTTTCGTAGGTCACCCTACGAGTCGTAACTGTATTCGTATCTGTAAACCTATAATTGCATCTGTGCATATTTACTTTTTAATTATTTTTGTGTCTTGTTCTATGTTATGTCTTTTAATGAACCAAACATCGTGAACTTACATGTCTCTTCATTGTTTGTTTGCAGATAAGATGCCTCATAAGGATAAACATGTAATTAGAACTCTGTAATGGAGATTGTTGGATGAATCCTCCGAAAATAAACAATTTGAGGGCTTTGCGGAAGTCCACCAAGTTAGGGTAGATCCAGAGGCCAATACACCCCAAACTCGGGTGCTTTCAGCGTAAACGGCCATGGAAGTTACTAGTTCCTCCCAGTCTTAAAAGGATTAACAACAGGGCAATGAGGACAGGTCAAATAGCAGCTTACTACAGATGAACCCCTCACACTCAAGTTCAGAGTCGGAGTCAGAAAGCTCTTCTCAGCAGGAGGAGCTTTTGTCTCAACCCCCAGCCGACCACAGGTAGTACATCCCTGGTATGAAGGAAATATACCATCAGGGGCTAGAGCATAAGGGGCAAGTCAAGCCAGTCTGACAATTTCATGAGGAATCTCAGTTGAATCACTCAGGCTTGGATAGAGTGCCTGAATTAGATGCTGGGTTGGATGAGCAAGGACTATAATGGACCACACAGTGTATCTTGCTACACTTCATTGTGGGTTACCAAATAAAGATATACCAATTGAGCAGCCACGGCTATGTGTGGTGACATTACAGGAGAGAAAAGTTGACATCTTAGAGTAGATGATTTGACGCATGCAGTTTGGACCTACTTATATAGTTCCTTAGTCTATCGCGGAGTACGATAATCATATTAAGAAGATGAGGACAATAGTGACTAGGAAGGACATTAGGGCTAGGACAAAGTTGCTACAGTGGATAGCCTGTCAAATCTGCAAGGAGGGTGTTAAGTCAACGTGGGTCACAAACCACGCACATCCTATAGTAATTCCTAACCTTTCATTCTAGGCCAAGTTTTGGTGGTCAATTAGCCGTTGGCGTATTAGGCAAACCTTCATGGATATTGCGATCACCCTAGAGAGAGTAATACTATTGGCCAATAATCTAGCTGGGTATGTTATAGATTGGGCTCAGATAATTTCAGAGTAGATTCACGAGGCTGCAGCCGGACGAGCACCTCACTGCCATTTCCAATTCTGATTAATCGACTATATAGTGAAGCAGGTATTTCTATTCACCCTCACTAGGATGCTCATGTTGAGGCAACACGGACTATAGAGCCCAGCCAGATAAAGGAAGATGAGTCTTGTGGTCATACCACAAACAGCTCCCTCTGCTATGCCAGAGCTATTCCCGGTAGAGCCTCAGCTTCCAGGTTCAACGCCAGTTGCTACTAGCATTACTCTGACTACTATAGAGCCCACACTTGGGGTAGAGATCAAGTTCGCACCATTCTCCAGTACTCCAGCACCAGAAGCATCTACTTACAGGTTGAGCCTCTTTTCTCTACTGTTGCATTTCAACTTTTATTATGCAGGGTGACTATATTAGAGGGTAGGTTGAATGAGTTGTTAGCATGGGTACAACCATTGATTGAGCTGACTGTTCGAGTCTTTCAGGAGAGGGTGAAGATATTCACTCAAGACATAGTTGATGAGAGAGTTTGAACAATGGATGCCCAAATAGATCAATCTGAGGCCAAAGTTCACAAGAGGCTTGAGAGAGCTAGGCCTACCAACGCGTGCGCGGTTACTAAGGAGTTGGTCATATTCAAGGCTGACTTACTATAGATATTTGTAACCCCTGGTCCAACCTCAGAGGTAACACTGATATATGATGTATCCTTTAATTGGATCACTAACTGTCCGAACACCTGTGGAAAGAGGCCCCTCGAGCACGTTGACCCAAAGACAACCCAAAGAAGTCGAGACAAGAGAAGGATCCCATACTCAAGGAGGTGGTTCAAGAATTGCTTTTGTTGGCAGCTATTCAGAAAGAAAGTGCACAGCACACCCCACCTGGAGAGGGTACTTTCGGCACTACAGCAAAGGAGGAGAGACAGCCTCAGGATCCCACAGACTAGTTATAGACCAATGCTTGACGCACCATGATGGTTTATTCCTTTTGACACTAGTGCTCATTTGTCATGTAGGATACTTTGTCTTCTTTTTCAGACAATTTTCTTTATTATGCTAGTGTTTGGTTGTGTTTAAATATATTTATGTTGGATAGTATTTTTACTTCTAATTTGGATGTTTATTTTTTTATTTTGAATAAATGTATATATATATATATTATCATATGTTGTGTTTTTTCTTGTCTTTACATTGAGGACAAAGTATCATGTTTTGGTGGGGTGGTGGAAGTTATGGATTAAGGTGAAGTCAGAGTATCCTCATCCATAACCTCCTCTGTCGTTGATCCCTAGATTTTCTTGTTGTATTTCTTTTTCCTTGTGGATGTTTATTTTTCTGTTGAACTGATATATTTTAGGAAGTATAGATAATTTGTAAATACATAGTAACATTATCTATTAGCATGCATATAGTTCTTAACTGTTCTTTAAACTTTTGATGAAAAATTACGTACCCTCAAAATTTTTGAGGTTATAATTATTGATGCATTCATATATTTTATGAGTATATGGCAATGTTTGTTCTGATATTATTAAGGTAAGATGAGATTGAAAGCATGATTGTTAGCCTATACTTGTTTGTGGATGCAAATGTCATGTGTGTTGTGAGTGTATTTTGCTGCATTCATGCATTCTATATAGACTCAGAACTTGCCTTGTTTCTCTATGATTGGTTTAGGTGATGTACTGGAGATGGAAATAATCTTATGTACTTTTTATTTGAGTGAAACCACTTTTAGCCTAAATGATCCACCAAATAAGTGAGTGAATCCCTTGTCCTAAAATTTCTGAGCTTCTCATGCACCCATTCATTCTTGACACACTGCTGACTTAACATTATTTAATGAAACACCTTGATATTGGACCTGGTCTATCCTTGAACAAGTGAACATTGATTGAGGCCAAAGGCCTAAGTTAAGGGTAATTGGTTTGAGGAATAGATATTGTGAACTTCATCTGAGGCTAAAAGCCTAAGTTGAGGGTGGACTTTATTGTGGCAAAGTAATGAGAATAAGGTGGTTAGTTGGGAAATCAAGAAAGAAATAAAAAAGACATGAACCGAGTGAAGAAAAAGAAGAAAAGTGCTCTAAATTGAGAAAAGTATTAAAAAATGAGGTTGAAATCAAGGCACAGCAGAAAAAGAGAAAGAAAGTACTCAAGAAAAATTCAAAACAGGAAATCAAAGGGTGGATTGATTTAAAAGGGTTGGATCATGAAAGAAAAAAGTGTTGGTAAACATGGCTCAAGGATAGCTTTAGTCACCATTTGCCAAAGTACCATACCAAAGCACCCTGAACCTATGTTGCAAGTCTATGTCCTAAAGTGATCCAACTCCACTTTATGACCAAGCCAGAAGATGAGTATAAAAGCAAGCATATGGTGTTAGTCAGTAAGCTTGAATTTCAATTATGAGAGTAAGCATGCTTCCTCAATACTTGAAATCTAAATTCTTTTGAGTGAATGTGAGGGACTTCTTTTCTAGTAGGGATATTTGCACTACTTAAGTAGCATATGGCTATACCAGTGATTGTGGACGGGTGATGCTCCTTAGGTTATCATAGTTGGATTGCCAAGAATCTCATTATGCTCTTATTTGCTTAAAAACTTTGCAATTCTGTTTTAAAATAATGGTTGGGTACCTGAACTAGAGGAGTTGATATATATTCCATTAGTTTAGTTGCTATGTATTTATCTTTGTCTGTGTAGATTGAGTAATCGCTTGACGACAAGCAACAATTCTAAGTTCAGGGTGTTGTGCTGTCAAAATACAACACATTTGGTGCCTGAAACAAGGGATTTTGTGGGTTCTTAAGGTGACATTTTGGTGTTTTGATGTGTTTTTGTGTTAATCTTGAAGAAAAGTTAGGTTGGCATTATTTTGAAAAAAAGTTGCAGATTTTGCTGAAGCATATGCCATATGAGCCTACTTACGAGTCATAGCTCACTCTAGAGTTGTAGGTTGTGTCATAGCAAGACTCAAAGACAAAATATAAAAATCATCCAAGTGAAGGTTGGGCTTGTAGGTCAGCCCTACAAGCCCAACCTTCGAGACGCAAGGCACACTATAACTCGTATAGGTGGACTCATAGTAAGAATCAAAGAGCCAAAATGTTGGACGAAAGACTAAATATTAATCCTATAAGACAAACATACGAGTAGTAGCCCAAGCAACAACTTGTGCCTATGGGTGATACTAGTTCAGTCCAAGATGCACCTAATGTGAGACCCCGACTATGACTCGTTGGTCATACTACGAGTAGTAACTGTAAGATTTATCAGCTGTCAGTTGTCTTTTCTATGTAAATTCTAAGGGACTTTGTAAATACTATACATAGCTTAATTTAGTTTTTTGGGAGGGAGTTCGAGCAATAGACATTTCAGTATTACATTGTGAAGCTTTTCTTAGTTTTTTATGGTAGTTTATTATTCTCTCTTGGAAAACACATTTTGGGGATTGCAAATCTTGCCTTGTACTAATTGTTGATCAATCAAGCTTGTGAGTTTACAACTTTTGGTGCTTATTTTCTTTTTGGTGTTTTTACTTTAGCCATGAGTAGCTGAGAACCCATAACATCGGGTTCAGGAAACCATGGGCAGTTGACTTGAAATAACCTAGTCTTCTTGCATTTCTATGATTGGGGTTTTGCATGTATTATCTATGTCCCTTTATTTTTATTATTGTTTGGTTATGGCTAACACCAAACCCTGCCTACTATCACGATCCCGACCAAGCTAGTGACGAATAGGAAAAAGAAAGTAAATGATAGAATTCAATTTATGTGTTCTCATCTAATCAACCAAAGTTGACCAAGGGGAGGTTAAGTGGGACAATTGGTAACAATTAGTTGGCACACCATGTTGGCCGACCAAGCGCCATGGTGAAATTCGACCTTCACCTTCACAAGAGGGCTGGAAGAACCTAAGTTACATCATGCATGCAAATCACCATTTATAGTTATGTGTCCAAGGTAATCAAGTCAATAAACAATGAGGAACACAATCCCCGAGATGTTCCCAAAACTGAGTGTTTCCTTGCGTTATAGTTAGTGTTTGTTGTAGTTTGTTTTTGAATCACACCTCCCCTTCCCCCCCTGCCCCCCCCCCTCCCCGCAATTCAAAGATTTTATTCAAAAATACTAGAAATGACTTTTAGTGAAGTCTTGTAGTCAAGCCATGTATTCCTTGTGGGTTTGACCCTAACTTCGGTTAGGTTAATTACTAATAGCGATCACTTTCTTATTGGAGAGTAAACATCATCAAGCCCCATGCCCCATATGTATGAAAGCATCTATACTTAGCCATTTTTCAACTTTATATAACTCAAAACCCTCTCAAAACCATCTATAATAGTTAACCAAATATTAAATCAAAATTCAAGTACCCCAAGCTTAATTCCGGATCTCAAGAACTCCATTCAATCTCCAAGTCTCCTTCAAGTCTACATCAAGAAAACTCAAGTTTGAGGTATGTGGGTTTCAACCAATGGGCCCTTTCACCCATGGTGCCCAACCTTCCTATTTTATCAAAATTGCATGTTTCCAAGTTCTATTACTTATGAGAATCACTTATTATGGATTATAATTATAAACTATGTCGGGGTTTATGAAAGGTTGATTGAAAATACATGTCTACCTATTTCAAGCTTATACTATGAGATGGTTTGTGTATTGTGACTATGCATGTTTTGAGCTATAAAATTATGATCTATTATGATATATGATGATAGATTTCAAGGAATCTTATATGAGGGTTTTACTATGTATGGGTGGGTTAATTTACATTGAGTTTTATCATATTATTTCACTCTTGAATTGCATTTTTTGAACTAGCATTACACACCCACCACGCGTTTGATAAAATGACTTGACAAGGATTCTTGAGTTATTGATCATCCATTACATGGTTTACAAGTCTAATGACATTATGAAGATTAGTAGATTGTTTGTATGCATTAAATCTATGGAAAGTGTCTATGCCGTTGTAAGTTGACTGCTCCTTGTTGGGGAGTGGGATGCCCAATCACCTTGTTGAGGGGGTGGCAAGCCTCAATCACCTTGTCAAGGGGTTGAATGCCTATACTACCACGTTAAGGGGTATTCACCTCAATCACCTTGTCAGGAGGTCGCATGCCCATACTACTAGGTTGACGGGTATGTACCTCAATCACCTTGTCGGGGGGTGGCATGCCTCAAGGTTGAGGGGGTGGCATGCCTTGGAGTTCAAGTAATAGCATGCCTGGGCTATGTTGATATGGTCTTTTCCTACAAATATAATATATATTTGCAAGTTATAAGAATTACAAGCATGTTTTACCTCAAGCATTGATCATGCATGCCATATTGATGTTATACTTTTTCATTGCTTCTGATTATACATTTTGACTATGTTGCCTATCTGTTGTTGCATTGCATCCTACTTATTTAGTACATTCAAACGTACTAACGCATACTCTATGCCTACATGATGTTATCATGTATGAATCAAAGCACCTCTTCATCATCTTCCACGTGTCTAGTTTTAGCATTTTCGAAAGATAGACTTTGGTGAGTCCTCAAGTCCAGGGACACTAGCTATGCTACTCGTAATTTTGATATCTCTTTATGTTGAACATTTTATACTATGAGGGTGAGCCCTGAAACTGTCTTGGTACCCGCTCTAATCTATATGTTAGAGGTATTATTGGAACAATTGATGTATTTATGCTTTAAGCTTTGACTCTCTTATGATTTATAAATCT
>JAOTQJ010133101.1:0-10102 GCA_025642045.1 Solanum sejunctum | reverse complement strand
ACAATATATATATATATATATATATATATATATATATATATATATATAATTTCTCAGTATAAATTTTTGATCACACACCTAGTAATTAAATAATTTAATAAAAAAAATCACAAATAGAAAAATCAAGGAAAAATTGTAGATTCGATGAGATCTATACGCAGGGCCTTGGGTATTATCTTTTTTGACAATCTTGCTTCTGGCATAAAGAAGAAAAGCTACTTTCTCATTTTGTTTTTGACAATCTTGCTACTAAGGTATACAAGCGTTTGATTATGGTGTCTAGTATTAATTTTGAAGTTTGACTAATTTAAATTTTTAAAAAAATAATAAATTTTTGTCTATGAGTTCGATAAAGTTACTATCTTCAAATAAAATTATGTATTTGCATAATACGTTTAGAATATCACTTAATATAAGTATAAATAATCTAACAAGAATCTAGTAGCCTATACTTTCTAAATTCAAAATTTATAAATTAAAAATTCTATCTTTGTCACTAATTCAGAGTTACATTGAAAATACTACTTTAAAGATAAATAATTTCAAATAAAGAATTTAAATTCGAAATTCTTATTAAAAACAAAAACTTACATACCACTCGATCATAACTTTCGATAGATTTGACAATGCACATGGATATTTTTTTTTTGAGAAAACTATTAAAAGCACATATGAACTTGAAGCAAATTATTAATTTTATCCTCAAATTATTGACAGTCTTAAAACAACACCTCTCTACTTGATTAACTAAATTAAAATACACCAATGAATTATCACAAGTGTTAAAAATACCCTTTAATTTGACAAAAATTGAACGTATATTTCACTCTAGTTACAAGATTATAGGTGTATTTAAATTCAGTTAATCAAGTAGAGAAGAATTTTTAACACTATCAATAGTTCGAGTATAAAACTAATAATTCATGCCAAGTTTAGAGATGTTTTTAATACTTTTCTCCTTTTTTTTTTCTTTTTTTGATACAAAGAGGCACATAAGCTACTTTAATTTCTCATTTTGGAGCTAGCCAATCAAAAATGTCCCTATGCCATGCCTTAATTGTTTTATTGCAATCAAATTTCCATCCACTAACCCCACAGAATAAATCAAGATTACTCCCTTTATAAATGAACTCACTCATTATTGAGAAAAAACACACAAACTTTCTTCTATCTTTTAACCATGACTCAAAAGAAAAGTGTCCAAGAAAAGAAATCTCTTTGTGAAAAATCCATGCAAATAGTGATGAATATCATCACACTATCATCTTTCTCTCTTGCAACCATCAATCTTGGAGGAACAACCAACAAACATCATAAAATTTCTCAATTCTCAAATAATAATGTTTCTAAAATCTCTTCTTTTCAACTAGAAAAGGGATATTACAAGAAGTCACAAGTTCCAAGAAACAAGTCAAATTTTCACACATTTGTGAAGGAACACGATCAAGATGGGATTTTTTCTGATTATATCAAGAAATTTCACAAGAGGAATCAAGAAGATTTAAGTAATTTGAGTGTTCAAGTTACAAATCACAACGCTTCAAATTATATAAAAAAGATTCATGCCAGAAATAATGATGAGTATTTGGCAACTACTGGATTGCCTCTTATTAGATTGCCTCCCCCTCCTAAATATATCCCTAGCTAATAAACCAAACAATAACATATTAGTGGAATCTCACGAGTGGGGTTTGAGGAGGGTGAAATATATGCAGACCGTATCATTACCTCACAGAAACAAATAAGCTGTTTTCTGAGAGCCCTATCAATAAACCAACAACAACTTAATCATTATTATAAATTGATCAATATGTTCTTGTATGTATGTAATTTATATTATGAGTGCAATTTAACCTGATATACAGGTAAAATTATCATTTATAAAGATTACCAAACAATATTATTGAATAGTGTTGTATGCAATTACTTTTTAAGTGATTCGATTAGGTAAATATTTTATAGACAATCAATGCACATGAACTAATTAAATTGATGTTACTTTATCAAAATTACCTTATTATTGATAGAGGGACACATGGCAAGCTCAAGATCAAATAAGTCATCTCCAATTATAAGTGCCCAAATCCTTTAAAAACCGCCAGTTTAGCCTATCCCCTACCCATTTTCTCTGCTTTTAAGTTCTTAGCATGCCCTAATTAATAGATTATCCCCCTTTCTTTTTTTTTAATACCAATACTATTTTCTAGGGATCCCAAATATAATCTGACATATCCTTCACATACATTCTCCATTGTGTTAGATTTATAACAAATCTCTGCCCTCAAAAAGAACCTTCTTGTCAAGATTTGAGTCAAGATTTTTGGTGAAATTACAATAAAATAACAGCGAACAATTGAAAACTAAAATGAAGAAAACAAAAGTTCTTCAGGTTGAGGTGCAGATATTTCACTCTTTTTAAGGAGATTCAAGCCTACTGCAGCAAAAGTTTTCACCGATCCAGCAGTATTCTCCCTGACTTGTCCCCTCCAAGATATAATAGCCTTATCACAAATGTGTAACTTAACAATCTCTGGGCAAGAGTTGAGTCTTAAGCTCCACAAAAAGAGCACCCCCCTTCAATTAAAAAGAACCCTCTTTTTAACAAACTTTATGCACTCTATATTTTTCTTTTGTGTTGTGTACCAAAACAAATGAAGACCACTACTATTTATAGTTATGAAAGTCTCCCATGCAATGAATAAAAAGTAAATAAAGTAGATTAATGGAGAAGATAAATGGCCTAGAAGGTTACATAGGTTACAAGGTGTAATGGAGAAATAATGTCACACCCCGGAAGGGCACCCATAGACGTGGCCGACACTCAAAAACTATTGCTAGTCCTTGAGATAACCACTTGACCTTATTGTTACATCTTACTCAATAGCGGAAGAATACTCGTATAAAACATTTAGGGAAAAGTAAGGATATCATAAAATAATCTCAAGATGATAGAACAAGTTTAGGAAAGTGAATACTCAAAAGTACTCTACTCTAAGTCTCTGAAGCCTCTACTATAAATGTCTATATGGTACCATGACAGGCCATAGCTACCCAAAATCAATAAAATAACGGAAATTGAAATAAATAGTGATAGGCTCCTTCGAATAGTAAGGAGGGCTCACCAAAACTCTGGGATTCGAAATCCTTGAACCTCAAAGGTGCATCTACTGAAGTCCTCTATCTCCCGTACTATATCATGAAATGATACAACGTCGAGGGGCGTCAGTACGTGGAATGTACTGGTATATAAATGGGCTAAAAGTAAACAAATAAGACTCAAACCAATCAACAAACTCGACTCAAGGCTCAACTCTTCATCTCATAACTCAACTCAATAAATCATATAAGTTCTTAAGTTTGAAATCATACTTTAGAAATAAACTTAGTGTTTAATGGAAGTCGGTTTGAAAATCAGGATATGCTCAACTCAAGTGTTTGCTTGAGAATTTCTCTAACCAACATACTCTCAACCCCACTATTATTTCATGGTGATGTACAACAATTGTGGCAATGTTGCCTTGCCCGTTTTTAACTAGCCACGAAAAAGAATGTGTCAACTCTACCTCATGGATCCATAATAAATGTCCATTTGAGGGACAAGAGTCATCGAAATGAGTCGCATGACTATCCTACGCTGACAACGTAGTTCTGTGAGATTGAGTAGATGTATACTCACTCTCCGCTCTGTGCTCAATACTCCTCTCAAGACGAAAATATGCTCGACTCATTAATCAACTCATCAAACTCAACTCATCTCAAGTATTCAACAATTAAATCAATCAATGCAAGGGATTAAACTTGGCTCAAACTCAACACGGTCATTTGGACTCATCAATTTACTCATCATATAGTGCAAGTAAGGTATCATGTGAAATCATATATGTGACATCATTGTGATATACATCTCATGATCAACCATGCTCAAATTACTCAACTCATGTACTCAACCTCAACCTCAATCTCATTATTATGCATAAAATCTCATAAATTGTGCAATGTAAGACTCAAGTAGACAAGTACAAAATATATATATGTGTAGATTTCATGCCAATACTCATGTGATATAGCAATTTCCTCATGTAATAAAGTAGGACCTCATGATAGGTACAAGAATATGGTATCAAAATAGAAGAAATTTCTCAAAATTCTCAACTCTTTTCAAATCTTGACTCAAAGAAGATGGAGGGGTGTGTAAAGGTAAAGTTCCACACTTTGGTAAGCCTTACATACCTGGAACTGACGAGAGACTCTACCTTGTCTCAAGACCTTCGCTCTTCTCTTCTTCTCCTAAAGAACTCTAATCTAGTCTTTGTGTTTGGAGACATAGAAATACGTCAAAGAGCCTCTTCCTTGATTAAAAATGACTTAATTACTCAGGGTTCATGTTTATGAGAGGTTGGAAAAAATCTAGAATGCCCCTCATAAAAAAATGAATTTCACTTAAATATGCCTAGTTCGTGTCGCAGACTAGGCGTGGAGTAGTATAATTTTTCCTATTTTTTTCTGAATAAATTTTTCCCTTTCCATCAAATTTTTTTTAAAGAAATACAAGTATTGGTCTGCGTCCCTAGCATGTCGCGCCTAGGGCCGCATCAACACTGTCTTTGATTTAATTAGCAAAAATTATTTTCTGACTCGATTGCTCTAAAATCGAGTCGAGACCACTTTCCCACTCAGTTTTTCATGATGGTCGGAAATTCGGTCTTGGATTTTCCATGCGAGCTTGGGAAGATACATTATGCGCATGATTCTATTCTAGCGACATTTTAGAAATTTATCAAGGTGTTATATTCGTCCTCGAATAATGAGTAGAGGTGGAAATAAGGCATGAGTAGACTCAAGACTTTTCTCAATGCTCACTCGACCTCTCGAACTCTCAAATCTTCCTCAACCTCCATGAACTCTACTCAAACTGAAGAATAAAAACATAGATTAGGTTAGGAATAAGAACATTACCTTCGAAAACCTCATCATTTGGCACGAATGTGACTATTTGGTTCTCATAGCTTCCTCAACTTTCCACGTAGCTTCCTCAACGAATTGGTTCCTCCATAGAACTTTAACGAAGGATATATTTTTGTTTCTCAACTTACGAACTTGGCAGTTGAGAATTTGTACTGGAATCTCCTCATAGGTTAGGCTATCCTTTACTCCCGTACTCTCAATAGGGATTGCCAAATCAGGATCTCCCAAACACTTCTTCAACATCGACACATAGAATACCAGATAAATCTCATCTATCTCGGAAGGCAATTCTAATACATAGGCGACCTTTCCAATCCTTCTTATAATTTGGTAGGGACCGATATAGCGCGGACTCATTTTTCCCTTCTAACCGAACCTCATGACACCCTTCATGGGTGACACTTTCAATTACACTCAATCATCTACCTCGAATTTTATATCCCCTTTTCTCATATCCGTGTAAGACTTTTGGTGACTTTGCTCGGTCTTCAACCTCTCTCTAATAACATTTACCTTCTCCATGGACTAGTGCACAAAACTAGGCCCAATTAACTCAGCTTTACTGAACTTAAACCACCCAATAGGGTGATCTACATCTTCTCCCATATAAAGCTTCATAAGGGGCCATCTAAATGCTTGCGTGATCATTATTGTTATACACAAATTCAATCAATATCATATGACCATCCCAATTTCCCTTGAAGTTAAGGACATAAACTCTCAATATATCTTTTAATGTTTGAATAGTGTATGCTGCCTAGTCATATATCTGTGGATGAAAGATCGTACTCAAATTTACCTTTGTACCCAATCCCTTCTGAAAAGATATCCAAAATTGGAAGGTGAATTGAGCTCCTCTGTCTGAGATAATAGACAAGAAAACCCTAAGCAACCTTAAAATTTCATGAATGTATAACCGAGTATATTCTTCAGCAGTATTAGTCGTCTTAACTGCCAAAAAATGGCCCGACTTGGTCATCCTATCTACGATCATCCATATTGAGTCATGCTGCTTTCGAGACTTTGGTAACCCAGTAATAAAGTCCATGTTGATCATCTCCCACTTTCGCTAGGGTATCTCGAAGTTCTGTGCTAATTCACATGGTCATTGATGCTCAATTGTGACTTGTTGACAGTTCGGGCATTTAGAAATAACTCTGCGATATCCCTCCTCATCCCGCTCCACCAATAGACTTCTTTCAAGTTGTGGTACATCTTAGTAGATCCAGGATGAATGGAGTACCTAGAACCATAAGCTTCGACCATAACTCTCTCTTGTACCATCAATATCAAGGAAACATAACCTATTCTGGTATCTCAACACCCATCTCCTCCTTTGAAAAAGACCATCACTTTCCGTTTATAGATGACCTCCTTTAATTGGAGCATGAAAGGATCTCGATCTTGCTTCTATTTTACCTCTACCACTAGGGATGATGTGGACCAACTCTGGACATTGATCCTCCTTCGTCGTTTTCCTCGAGTTGAACCCCTAATTGAGCTAATCTATGCATTTCCCTCACTAGCTCCTTCTTTCCTTCCTCCACATAGCCAGTGCTCTCCATTGTGTTGCAACAATGTTAGCTTTACCTTGGTGATAGAGAATGCTCATGTTATAATCCTTAAGCAACTCCAGTCACCTCCTCTGCCCAGGCTGAGCTCTTTCTGACTGAAGACATATTGCAAATTTTTATGGTCAGTAAACATGTCCACATGAACTCCATAAAAATAGTGATGCCAGATTTTAAGTGCGAACACCACTGCTGCCAACTCGAGATCATAAGTCAAATAATTCCTCTCATGAATCTTAAGTTGGCTAGAAGCATAGGCTATCACCTTCCCTCTCTGCATCAATATATAACCCAGTGCAACTTTAGATACATCACAGTATACCATAAAGTCTTCTGTTCCATCGAGCAAGGTCAGAACTGGGGTTGTAGTCAATTTGGTATTCAACTCTAAGAAACTCTTCTCATATTCATCAAACCATTGAAACTAGACCTTCTTTTTAGTTAGCTTAGTCAATGGTGTAGACAAGGAAGAGAAGCCCTTAAAAATTCTACGGTAGTAGCCTGCCAATCCCAAGAAACTTCTTATATGTATTGGTAAGGTCGGTCTGGGCCAGTTTTTAACCACCTCAATCTTCTGGGCATCCACTAGAATACCATCACTCGAGATAACATGACTAGGAAAGCCACTAACTTGAGCCAGAACTCAAATTTTGAGAACTTTGCATATTACCTATGATCCTTGATAGTTTAGAGGATAACTCTGAGGAGATTGGCATGCTCCTCCTCATCCTTCGAGTACACTAGAATATCATCGATGAACACAATTACAAATATATCAAGGTGGTGTCTGAACACTCTATTCATCAGGTCCATAAAAGCTGCAGGTGCATTCGTTAACTCAAATGACCAGGAACTCAAAGTGGCCATATCTAGTCCTAAAAGTTGTCTTTAGAATATTACATTCCTCACTTTCAACTGATGGTAACCAGATCTGAGGTCTATCTTTGAGAAATAAGAGGTGCCCTAAAGTTGGTCAAACAGATCATCTATCCTTAGGAGAGGATATTTATTCTTAACCATGACCTTGGTCAGTTGCCTATAATCTATACACATTCTGAAAGACCCATCTTTCTTCCATATGAAAAGAATAGGAACACCCCAAGGAGAAGTACTCGGTCTGATAAATCCCTTCTCTAACAAGTCCCTCAACTGCTCCTTTAACTCTTTCAACTCAGCAAGGGCCATGCTATAAGGTAGAATAAAGATAGGCTAGGTATTGGGAAGAACATCAATCCCAAAGTCAATCTCCCTATCGAGAGGGACTCCAGGCAGATCCTCAAGAAATACTTTAGGAAAATCATTTACAATTGGGATAGACTCAATAGTAGAAGGCTCAATATCATCAGATTTGACTCGTATGAGGAGGTAAATATACCCTTTAGAGATTAAATTTCTAGCTCTAAGATAGGAAATAAATTTTTCCTTAAGTGCAATAGAATCTCCCCTCCATTCTATAACAGGCTCATGGGAAACTGAAACTCAATGGTTCGGGTTCTACAGCCAACAGTGGCATAGCAGGCATGGAGCCAGTCTATACCAAAGATTATATCAAAGTCAATCATATCCAACTCAACAAGATCCACAAGCGTATCCCTATGTTGATAGACTCTACACAATCTCTATAAATTCTTTTGGCTATGATCAACTTACCAAAAGGAGTAGAAACAGGCTAATCACTCAGGAGACATCTCAAATTTTCTAGCCACATAAGGTGTCAGAAGGACATTGTCGCCCCTGGATCAAGCAAAGCATAACAATCAAAAGTAAAGACTCAGAGCATACCTGTCATGATAGCAGGTGCAATCTCTTGGTCCTGTATGTTCCCCATTGCATAGAGATGGTTTATTCCTCCGTTTGTCCCCGATATGATAACTTTTTAATTACCTCTAAGTGGTGGCATAGTAGTAGAAGAATGTGCTTTGTTGCCCCAAAATGGACAGTCATTCAGGAAGTGACCTGCCTGGATACACTTGTAGCAACCACTTCCTCCTTCCCTGCACTCTCCCAAATGCATTCTGCCGCACTTCCCAAAGGGTAGTTTCCTTTTTGAGCCAAGGGGCACACTGGCTTGTGAACCCTGTGCTCTAAAGTTCGATTGCCCTTGAGTTTTCGGGTCATATCAATATTTATAACTTAAACCATGTTAAAAATATGAAAGTATCTTCATGGTAAAGCCCAAAAACCATATAGAAGTCACCAAAATAAAAGGCAAGTGTGCAACAACTTTTTGGACACAAGTTGTCCAGAATTTCCAGCAATGATACTATCATATACTTCTTGTTTTTCATGAAGAAATCATACTAAATACACAACTATAATTGCTTACCTTTACCTTATATATTTTGTATATCCTTCAAAAGCTTTAGAAAATTGAGTTTGTAGCTTGGTGAAGTGGATTAGAGAGAAGACAAATGACTTTAAGAAAGTTGAAACTTTATTTCCTAGTGCAATGACTTAGTGCTGCACTTAACCCATTTCTAAAGATTGTTTTTGGCCAACTTTTTCTTCCACTCTTGACCTGATAATGACACCCATTAATGATATATTATTACAGCAGCATCTTATCCTCCAAAATTGGGCTTAATTGGGTCTCAAATATGATGGACCTATGCTGCCAATTTCCAGCTTTCTTCTTAGTTTGTTTTGGGTCCAAAAGGCTAAGTTGTTTGTAGTATACTTAATGGATGTTTTTAAATTCTTCTTGGACTGAAAATAAGGTCCATTTATGATACTTAAACATGAGCCAAAGTTACATCCCTTACATGGAATTTATTCATAATCAGACTTGAACAAATTCGACGTCGAGCCTCGTCTTTATTTAGCTATCAATTTTAAGCTAAGAAAGTAGGTGTTTAACCTACTAGATTATTTAGTCATACAATGACCTCAATTATTTTACTTAGTATAGGGCTAATATATCCCAAATTTAACACCAACACATATACACCCTCAACCCTCTTAAGCATTTAGACTCACATATCGCCCGTTAAGACGAGATTCAAGCACTTTCAAGAATTAACGCTACTTTGACCCAACCATAACATGATTCATTTACATAGCATTAGTACATGTAAAATGTGAGGTGTTACATCCTCCCCCCCTTAGGAACATTCATCCTCTAATGTTAGCACAATTGGGTAACTTGACGAAATATAAGCCTTTATTTAAATAAACCTTTAACAACACACTAATTATTCAATCACACGTACCTATTCTTATTCCAATTTTGCATGATGGTCATCCTCTTTAGCTTCAAACAAATGGGGGTATTTTGACTTTATTGCGTCCTCGGCCTCCCAGGTCATCTCCTCTACCTGCTAATTTCTCCAAAGTACCTTCATTGAAGCTATTTCTTTATTCCTTAGCTTTCTAACCTGACGATATAGAATAGCAACAGGTTCCTCTTCATAGGTGAGATCTTTTGTAACCTATACATCCTCAATAGGAGTGATACAGGGTGGGTCACCTATGCACTTCCGAAGCATTGACACATGAAAAACTGGATGAACCATTGAAAGCTCTTGGGGTAGCTCCAACTCATATGCAACCTGCCCAATTTTCTTAGT
>JAOTQJ010133090.1:0-10102 GCA_025642045.1 Solanum sejunctum | reverse complement strand
GGATGATGACTTAGCACCAATAGATGGAGGGTTTGCTCTCTTTCCAAGAACTATGTGCCTAGCATAGGTTTCTGTTCTAAATTGGGAATTGTCCCTTAAGGAAAGATGCCTCTAAAATGGGAGTTGTCCCATAAGGAGAAGAAATAATTTGATTTGATTTATGATTTGTGAAAATCCTATCCAAAATGAGAGTTGTCTCGCAAGTAAGGTTACTTCATGCGAAATGGGAGTTGTCCCGTATGGTGAAGTATGTTCTACCCTCTGCAAGTAGACCACCTCTTTATAGATGAGGGGATTTCATTGGGATTCCAAGTAATAGCTCACTTGGTCTTACTCATGTCACATCCCCATTATATATGAGTATCATTTGCATTTCATGTATCATGAACTTCAGAACATCTTGTTATATTACTTTCCTTGATATTAATTCTTTCTATATTATGTGCCCTTGTCATCTAACCTTGATATGCAAGTTTTAGTAAGTTACATGCATTTCACCCCGCATACTTAGTATATTCATATGTACTAACACATACTCTTACCATGTTGGGATCGAGGATCCTTATCATCCACCATTAGATGCTTAGTTTAGATTCTGATCTTACTTATAATGGTAAGTCCTATCTTTCAAGGACGAGCCACCATCCATCTATCTATGCTACCTCTTTTATTTTTTTGTACTTGAGGGTGAGCCCGGAGTATGTCTTGGCCCCCAACTCATCTATGTAGAGGCATTGTTGAACACCTTTTAAACCTATTTACATTATATGCTATGAGTTATAATTAAGTCCATGATATGTATTTGGTTATGTTTAAGAATTGATATATGACTTGACCTTATGTTGATGGAAAACTCCTAAGTCCCGAATTACCCCATAGCGTGAGTCCTATGTATCCACCCCTTAGTATTTACATGCTATGTGTTATGTGAACTCATGTTAACCCTTTCACCATAATGCTCCCGTAGCTAGAATCCTACTTTCCCATCCCTTAGGACTATATGTTGATTATTGATTATGCTTCTAAATAGATTATGCGAGTTTTGATATGTTGAGGCTTGTTTGGGGACTCTCAGATTCCCGTATGTCATGTCACATCTAGGCCCTAAGTCCACATCATGTCAAAGATGGTATCAGAGCCCTAGGTTTATAAATGATCCTCGGAGTCCAACATGCCGCATCAAGTAGAGTCGTAATCATGGGTGTCAAGTGCACCATATATATGAGTGGGAGGCTACAACGACATTCTAGGAGTTATCTCACTTCTTCATGTATTATGTCGTGCTATAAATATTTGATTTAGCTCTTAACCCTTGATGGTATCCTTACTTTGATTCAAAAGATTCCTCTTGGTAAACTTGCTGGACCAGCCCCAACTAATGAGGGTCAAGCACCTCAAAGGCCTTGGGATGAGTTTGTCACTCATAGTGAGTTCCCTGCAGCCTTTGTCATACTTTCCCAAGTGGTGACTACTCAGGCTAGGAAGGCTAACCTTCCTCATGATTCCACTCCGGCTTCTAGAGTGAGACATTTCAGTCGGATGAAGCCTCTAGAGTTCTTTGGGTTTAACCTTGACGAGGATGCTTAGGAGTTCATTGATAAACTCTTCAAGGTATTGAATGTCATGGGTGTCACTTCTAAGGATAGGTCTGAGCTAGTAACCTATCAGTTAAAGAATGTAGCACACGTCTAGTATACTTAGTGGTCTATGAATAGGGTTTGTGGTAATGTTGTTAATTAGGAAGAGTTCAAACTTGCTTTTCTAGATCGTTTCTTCCCACTTGAGCTTAGTGAAGCCTAGATGACTGAGTTTTTCAACCTCAGGCAGGGTAATATGAGTCTGAGAGATTATGCCGTCAAGTTCACTAAGCTCTCCAAATATGCTATGACACTTGTGGTTGATCCTCGTACAAGAATTCATATGCTCATCTCTGGTGTTTCTCAATTGCATATTCAAGAATGCTGCTCGACCATGCTTATTCAAAAAATGGATATCTCTAGACTTATAGTTTATGCCAAATAGATTAAAGGGGCGAAGCACAAAGGGAGGAGGATGCATGATCCTAAGAGGCCCCATTTTGATGGTGGGTTCTCCGACTCTCGGGGTGGTTTTGTCCATTTCCAATAAGGCCAAGGTTTAGGTGCTAGGGTTTCTAATTCTAAGGTGTCTCCTTCTAGGGCACCAGTTGGTGGTGGTCAGGTGTATCCTATGTGTACCAAGTGTAGAAAGCACCACCCGATCCTTGTTAGCGAGAATAGGGTGTTTGCTTCAGGTGTGGTGATAAGAATCACAAAGTTGCCAATTTTCCCAAGAATCTTCATAAAGGTCAACGTCACGTAGCTCAAGGTGTACAAGGTCATCTAAGGGTTCCTCAATGTATCACTCCGAGGAACAACATGTTCTATGCTCATCATACGTGTCAGGAAGTTAAGGAGGCTCCGAATGTTATGACTAGTATGTTAAAGGTCTTTGATTTTGATACTTATGCTTTGCTTGACATGGGTGTAAACCTGTCTTTTATGACACCCTCTATATGCTATTAAATTTGGTTTGAGTTCAAAAATTTTAAGGGAGCCTTACTCGGTTTATACTCTTGTTGGTAAATCTATTATTGCACATAGAGTCTATCGTGGTTGTCCAATTTTTGTGTTCCATAAGGTGTTCCCATGTGATCTTGTGGAACTTGAAATGTATAATTTTGAAGTAATTCTTTGAATGGATTGGTTGCATGCATCATATGTCTCTATCGATTTTAGAACTAAGAAGGTCAAGTTCCAACCTCCTGGTGAGCCTGTCCTTGAATTGAAAGGTAGTGACTATGCTATTAAAGGTCGATTTATTTCCTACCTCAAAGCTCAGAAGATGATCTCCAAGGGATGCATATATGTCATTGTGAGGGTTAAAGATGTGGAGTCTGAATTGACTACTATCGGGGCTGTCCAAGTGGTGAATGAGTTTCCGGACGTATTTCCTGAAGACTTGCCTGGTATTCCTCTAGTAAAAGAGGTAGACTTCGGCATAGATCTTCTTTCGGATACTCAAACTATCTATATTCCTTCCTATCGTATGGCAACGACTGAGTTGAAGGAATTGAAGGATCAATTGAAAGATTTATTAGAAATGGTTTCATCAGACCAAGTATATCTCTATGGGGTGCTCCGATGTTATTTTTAAGAAAGAAAGATGGATCCCTTTGGATGTGTAATGATTATAGGCAATTGAATAAGGTGACCATTAAAAATAAATATCTATTGCCTAGGATCGATGACTTGTTTGACGAACTTCAAAGGGCTACTTACTTTTTGAAGATTGAGCTCCATTTCGGGTATCATCCGTTAAAGGTTAGAGAATGTAACATTCCCAAGATGGCTTTTCGAATGAGTGGGCACTTTGAGCTTGTTGTGATGTCATTTGACCTAACTAATGCTCCGGCCGTGTTTATGGATATTATGAATTGGGTGTTCAAGCCTTTCCTTGATAAGTTTGTGTTTGTTTTTATTGATGATATTCTTATCTATTCCTGAAGTGAATGAGAGCATATAGATCATTTGTGGTCAGTTTTGCAAACCTTCAGAAAGAAGAAATTGTATGCCAAATTTAGCAAGTATGAGTTTTGGTTGGGTAAGGCTACTTTTCTAGGACATGTGGTGTCTGGTGATGGTATGAAGGTCAATCCAATGGAAACCAAACTAGTAATAAATTGGCCTAGACCCTTGACTCCTTTAGAAATTCAAAGCTTCCTTGGCTTAACGGGCTATTATAGAAGGTTCATTGACGGGTTCTCATCTTTTGCTTCTCCATTGACTAAATTAACTCAAAACAAGGCTAAGTTAGTATGGTTAGATGAGTATGAGAAGAGTTTTTCAACTTTGAAGGATAGACTTACATCGGCTACGATTTTGACTCTACTAAATGGCATGGATAGGTTTGTGGTATATTATGATGCCTCTTTAATTGGGTTGGGTTGGGTATTTATGCAACATGGTAAGGTGATAGCTTATGAATCAAGGCAATTGAAGGCACATGAGCGTAACTACCCAACTCATGACCTTGAGTTAGCGGGGGTAGTCTTTACTTTGAAGATTTGGAGACACTATTTGTATGGCGTTCATGTGGATGTTTTCACCGATCACAAAAACTTACAATATGTGTTCACTCAAAGAGACCTTAGTTTGAGACAAAGGAGATGGTTGGAACTCCTAAAAGATAAGGACATGAGTGCTTTACATCACCCCGGCAAAGCAAATATGGTAGCCGATGCTCTTAGTAGGATATCCTTGGAAAGTTTGGCTCATATTGAGGAAGGCAAGAGGGAGTTGGCAAGGGATGTCCACTGTTTGGCTAGATTAGGTGTTATAGTGGTTGATTCCAATGATGGTGGTATACATGCTCTAAATGGGGTCGAATCCTCGGATGTCATTGATGTGAAGGCTAAGAAAGAGCTAGACCAATCCTTGGTTGAATTGAAGAAATTATTTGCCAAAAAGAATATTGAGGTTTTATCTCAAAGGGGAGATAGAGTACTTTGGTATCAAGATTGGTTATGTATTTCAGATATGGATGATCATAGGGAGGTGATCATGAGTGAAGCCCATAGTTCTCAATATTCTATTCACTCGGGGTTCCACTAAAATGTATCAGGATTTGAAGGAGGTGTATTAGTGGCATGGTATGAAGAGAGACATAACAAGTTTGTATCTAAATGCCCAAATTTTAAACAACTGACGGTGGAGCATCAAAGGCCCAGTGGATTGGCTCAAGACATTGAGATTCGTACTTGAAAATAGGAGGACATCAATATGGACTTTGTGGTTGGATTGCAAAGGACTAGGAAACAATTTGATTCTATTTGGGTTATCGTCTTTCCAGTTAAGATGACTTTTGTTCCCAAATACTATGTAAAGTTGTACATTCGGGAATTGGTAAGGTTGCATGATATACCTAGGTCTATCATATCGAATCAGGGTACCCAATTTACCTCACACTTTCGAAATTATTCAAAGGGAGTTTGGTACTAAAGTCAAGTTGAGTACCGCCTTTCATCCCCAAACCGACGATCAAGCCAAGAGGACAATTCAAATCATGGAAGATATGTTAAGGGCATATGTGTTAAAGTCCAAAGGTAATTGGGATGACCATATTCCACTCATCAAATTCACTTATAATAATAGCTTCCATACTAGCATTGGTATGGCAACGTTTGAGGCCTTGTATTGTAAGAGGTGTAGATTTCTGGTGGGATGGTTTGAATTAGGGAATCAGGTTTGAGTGGACCGAACTTGGTAATAGAGGCTATGGAGAAAGTAAAGTTGATTAAAGAAAGGTTAAAGATGGCACAAAGTTGCCAAAAGTCCTATTCGAATGCTAGAAAGAAGGATTTTGAATTCCAAGTTGGAGATTGGGTGTTTGTGAATGTCTCACCTATGAAGGGAGTGATACATTTTGACAAAAAGGGAAAGCTAAGTTCCTAGTATGTAGGGCCTTGAAAAGTTATTGTAGGGAGTGGTAATGTGGCACATAGAGTGGAGTTACCCTTGGATTTGAGTTTTATTCACTCGGTCTTCCATGTATCTATGTTGAGAAAGATAGTTGGGGATCCTAGCACTATTGTACCTTTGGAGGGCATTGAGATGGAGGAGAACTTGTCTTATGAGGAGGTCCCAGACAAGTGAAATGGCTTTATAATAAGGATGTGGCTTCGGTAAAGGTGCTTTAGAGGAACCAACATGTGGAGAGTGCTATATGGGAGGTAGATTTTGACATGATGAAGCAGTATCCCCATCTTTTCTGATCTAATCGAGATAAGATATGAGGTTATTTCCTTCTCATTAGTCCCAATACTTTTCTTCTTGAGTCTCATGGTATTGCATATTTACATATGCATTAGAATGGTTTTTATGATGTTTTGGAAGATTTTATTTTTGACATGAGATTTAATGGCTTTGCAATTTCCAATGATGAAATATGCATGGTATCTTGTGTTTGAAAGTTTCATATTCTCATGCAAGCCTTTCAAACTTTGTTTTTACACATTCAGGGACGAATGTTCCCAAGAGGGAGATGATGTAAGGATCCAGAAATTTCAAGCTTATTTGTGTTGTTTAAGGCCGTCCTAGGCCCCTATGCCAAGCCAAGTTCAAAGGGATTTCTATTGGCTAAGTTCAACCCAAGTATCGGTAAAAGGGTCAATTTTAAGGAACATAACTTATAGAACACTTGGAACTAGGTGGACGACAACATGTCAAATGAAATCCCTTTGAGTTTGTTTCACAATGCACTTGGTTTTACCTCATTTTGATGTCGGATAAAGGAGTTATGATCATTTTCGTAAGCCCCTCCTATGTAGTGATATCACATGAATAGTTTGACGTGAAGTGTGACATTGGATGAACCATTTGGTTGGAATGCGAAAGAAAGGCCCATTTTTGGCCTAACTAATGGGAATCCCTTTGAGTTAGCTTCACAATACACTTGGTTTCAACTCATTCCAATTTCGGATGAAGGAGTTATGATCATTTTTGTGAGACCCTCATGTGCAGTGGTGTCAAACTGACAGCTTGATGGGCAGTGATGCCTTTGACGGGCCATCTGGATAGCTTGGGGCTGGAAAGGGCCATTTTTTTGACTAAGGCATGTTACATGGCCAGTGACACTAGCTGTGTGCCTTGCCACTGACCGTTTGGATGACTCATGGGGTGTGCAAGAGAGGCAAGATAGCATAGAAGGGAGTTTTGGCTAAGGATGGTGCCACGGGAACCTTTGACGGGTCATGGAGGCTCAAACAACTCATGAGCCTGAGTTTTGGTGTGACCTGGCAATATTTCATGAGCAAGTATAGTGCAACGGACCCCTAAACGGACTGTGAAGCGTCACACGACACATGAAGTGGTCCGTCAAAGTGACAAGATGTGAATTTTTTTCTAAGTGTTCCCAACTCCCATTTTTTTCTAAGTACCTTTTGATGGGCACTCCACATGACTCGTGGAGTGCCACAGGGCCGGTCAAACCTCCAATGACGGCACACTTTGTCAACTTTTTGATTCCTTCACTAATGGCATTTTTGTAAATTTAGTTACTCTAATGACCTTTTTAGACTTGCAATGCCATCTTAACCTCATCAAAATACCTACACCCTATTCAAAAGGATCAAATTCATTCTTTCTCAATTCTCTCAAGAGCACCTACCAAGACCCCAATACCAATTTCAAGCATACTCAAGAGCAAGTTTAGATTCCAAGATCCACTTCCAAGCTTCCATTCTTTCTCAACTCAATTTCAAGGAACTTAAAGTCTAAGGTATGTGTGTTGATCCTTGATTCCTTCTAATCAACGAGATCCAAAATTATTTTCAAGAAAACCTAAATGAATTTTCTTACTTTAATTTGATATTTTGAATATTATTATTCTTAATATTCTATTGAAGTATGTGTAGTGTTTATTTGATGATTTTAATGTGATTTAAACCATTATATGTGAATTTACTTTGGGTATGAAATTATAAGTATGCATAATTCCTTTTTGAATTATTTATGCATGAGTGATTACACTATGGATTTAATTATGTTTCACTTTAATTTTATACTACAAATGTTGATTTTAGATTGATTCTTAATTACCTATGTCATTCCCTCATTGTTTATAGCATATGCATTCATGTACATGGATTATGTTGAGAAATTATGTTATGGATTAAGCCCAATTTTATTTTGCGGTATGATTTTGATAAAATGTTGGTTATGACAATATTGTGATCACATATATGTCTTTGGTTTTTGGCTCTTGAAATGTCTTTGGCTCACCATTTTGTATATGAATGGGCTATTCCTATGCATGGGTATATAGACTATGAAATTATGGTTTGGCCTTTAAGCCTAAGGATGCATTGAAATGATATTGGAAATGAATATTGTCTTTCAAAGCATATATATATATATATATATATTCGTATATGTATTATTGTGGGATGACAACTTAGCACCGATGGATGGAGGATTTTTTATCTTTCCTTGAACTATGTGCTTAGGATAGTTT
Source organism: Solanum sejunctum (assembly GCA_025642045.1). Taxonomy (NCBI): domain Eukaryota; kingdom Viridiplantae; phylum Streptophyta; class Magnoliopsida; order Solanales; family Solanaceae; genus Solanum; species Solanum sejunctum. The sequence continues at coordinate 2,071 of JAOTQJ010133090.1, read as the reverse complement.
TTTTTTTGAAATGGGAGTTGTCCCGTAAGGAGAAGAAATACTTTGATTTGATTTGTGATTTGTGAAAATCCTATATGAGATGGGAGTTGTCCCATAAGGAAGTTTACTTCATGCAAAATGGGAGTTGTCCGGTAAAGTGAAGTATGGTCTACCCTTCGCAAGTAGACCACCTCTTTACCGATGAGGGGATTTCATCGAGATTCCAAGTAATAACTTTTCATCTCGGTTAAGGTCATATACCCATTATATATGAGGATCATTTGCATTTCATGCATCATGAACTTCATAGCATTTTTTTATATTACTTTCCTTGATATTAATTTTTTCTATATTGTGTCCTTGATATGAAAGTTCTGGTAAGTTACATGTATTGCACACCGCATACTTAGTACATTCAAATGTACTAACAATACTCTTGATTTTACCATGTAGGAACCAAGGACCCTAATAATCCACCATTCGAGGTTTAGCTTGGATTTCGTTTTTGCTTATAGTGGTGAGTCCTATCTTTCAAAGACAAACCATCATCCATCTATCTATGCTACCTCTTTCATTTTTTTGTACTTGAGGGTGAGCCCGGGGGATATCTTGGCCCCTAACCCATCTATATAGTGGCATTGTTGGTCACCTTGTAAACCTTTTTACAATATATGCTATGAGTTTATGATTAAGTCCATGCTATGTATTGTCACGCCCCAACCTAGGGTCGTGACCAGTGTCTGATAGGGACACCTAGACACAGGCTAACCTTAAATTCCTAATGAAACCGACTTGGAAACCTACCGAAATTTTGGCAGAGTTTCCTCTGTTTTATTAACTAACTGCACCTGGAAATAAAACCCAGAAGCAACCCAGACAACAATGCAAATATATATATATCCTTTTTTACATATACATAAATGCGGGCCGACAAGGTCTCTTCTGTGGTCCTACTGCATAATAATCATGTCATACATAGAGTAATGCGGTCTCGCCACCTGATCAAGTATCAAATACATATAATAGACCATGTACTCAAGTATATCTCACATACCCACAACCCATTAGTATCCATAGACCTCTAGACATATATGTTGAACAGTACGTGCATATATATACACAATTATAGAATGTGTGAACATAAGAAGCTACCAATAGCTGGCTCCTTAAACAAAAAGGGCACTGCAGCTGAAATGGGAGATTTAGACCAGAGGGTCTTGCGCCTGATCGTCGGTACCTGTGGGCATGAACGCAGCCCCCCCCCCACGAAGGAAGGGATCAGTACGAGAGATGTACCGAGTATGCAAAACCAAAAGTACATAATACAGATAGAACTCATAAGCCAAAGAAAATAGTAAAACATACATAAATTAAACCTATAACAAGTATCGAATAAAAATCTTTTTAAAACACATGAAAGTCATTCATGTCAGACGGGAATGATGGTAGCCCCTAAATTCGCGCCATGCAGTACACGACTCTGGGAAAATTTAAATAATTAAAATTTCTATCACAAGTCCCATCTGTGGTAGAGGTGAGCTACAGGCGTTACGTATCGCCGTAGCTATAGTCACGTCATGGGGTAGATGTAATATAAGTGAAATACAGGTGTTACGTATCATCATCCCTGCGTTCACTTTGAGGTGAGCTACAGGCGTTACGTATCACCGTCCCTGTAGTCACGTCATGAGATAGATGTAATATAAGTGAAACACAAGTGTTACGTATCACCATTCCTGTGTTCACTTTGAGGTGAGCTACAGGCATTACATATCGCTGTCCCTGTAGTCACGTCATGGGATAGATGTAGTATAAGTGAAATACAGTCGTTACGTATCGCCATCCCTGCATTCACTTTATAGTATAGTTGAGTCACAGGTGTTACGTATCGTCGTCCTATGCCCACGTATCATAACATCAACATGTCCTGCTGTGGCCCCAACACTTCAGAAATTATACCTAAATACACTTAGTTAAATTCGGGGTACAAGTAAAGATGTTTATCGTAACCCACATAGTTGTTATCTAAGGATGTCCCTTTCTAAAATAGGCTTCCACATGATTAAGTTTGAGTATTCCATTAAGAATTGCA
>JAOTQJ010133079.1:0-10103 GCA_025642045.1 Solanum sejunctum | reverse complement strand
GCCTAACTATGTCTCTTTTGACCTCGATATGTTATCTTCTATTTTTGTGTGCTTTAAGGACAGTACACAACTTTTTGATGGGGTATGGGTAGTTATAGGCCTCAGTGAAATCTGAGCATTCTTATCCTATAACTACCCCAATTTTTCAGTCCTATGTGTTTTATTGCCTATGTTCATTTTCCCCAAAGATATTTACTTTCTATTGAACTGACATATTTAGGATGTTTAGGTAGTATTTGTAGCATATGGTATTGATATATGTGGCATATATGTAGTTTTTGTGCTTGTTTGTGAAAAATGATATACACCAAATTTTTTATTAGCAACTATGCATGTTTAATTGTGTCAACAATGTCTGTACTAATATGCAAGGATAAAATTGAGATGAAAAACATGATCTGAGTGTCTCTGTTGATAGTGTAATCAGTTCTACATGAGAGTAAGCCTAAATTACTAAATTCATATATTGCGTATCAATTTAGAACTTGTCCTGTTACTATGATTTAGACTTTAGGTTAGTTGGTTAGAAAAGGAACTTGGGCTATTGTTCATAACAATCCACTTATGCTAAACAACCAACCAAATATGTGAAAAATCCCTTGATCTGAATGTTTGAGCCTTCCATGGACTTTTTTTTGTAAGAACCTAAGTGACCTAGCCTTATTGATGTAAAATCCTGAAATTGGTTGGTCCTTAATTGAACATTGTGCACCATGATTGAGACAAAAAATGTAAGTTAAGGGTGACTACCAAAAGTGTCCCTGGTTCTGAGGTTGGATAATATGCACCTTAACTCAGGCCAAAACCTAAGTTGAGTGTGGCTAGTGTTAGGGTAAAACACAAAATTAGGGGGGAAAGTCAGTAGTATCCCACAAAAGAGAAAACAAATGCGTACTAGGTGCATGAAAAATGAGTGATGCCTTAGTTATGAATTAAAAAGAAAAATGAAGTGCAAATACAAGGCAAAAAGTTGAGAAATGAAAAGAAAGCACCCAAAAAAGCTTGAAATAGGAGTAAGGGAGAATGGAATGAAATAACCATGTTGGTAGGGAAAAAGTGTAAAAAAAGGTAGCGTCAAGGAGGGCCTTTAGTTACTATGTTTCCCAAAACATTATACCAAAGCCCCCTGAGTCTATTTTATGTGCTAGTGAAGTCCTAAAGTTATCTTAGTCAATGTAGCCAAAGGTCTTTGTCAGGAGTACTATTGGGGCAAGCATATGGTATTGAGCATGATATGTGAATGTCTTTTGTGAGAGTGAGTGATGTTACATACTTCCTAAGTTATACTTGAAAATATCATTATGAGTGGGATATGAGACTTCTTACAATGAGGGTACTTGCATTGCATTGTTAATATTACATTTATTCAGTTATTGTGGCTTGTTTATAGTTACCTCGCTTGTCATACTTGCATTGTCACATGCGCTGATCAGTATTGGTTTGCTAGATAGCTATCTGATTGTGTTTTGAAAAGTGTTGTGGGTATCTGGATTAATGTTTATGAGATGTATGTCATTATATTGAGGTTCGTGTGTTACTGTGCTTCTTATATAGATTGAGTCCGCGCTTGAGGACAAATAACAATTTTAACTTGAGTATGTTGATATGTTGTCAAACTATAACACTTTTGATGCTTAAAACTTGGATTTTTGTGTGTTATCAATGTGAAGTTAGTAGATTTAATATGTTTTTGTGTTTGTTTTGCAGGATTTTAGGGTTGATATGAAAATTTAGGGCAAAGTGTGTAGAAGTTGCTACAGTTGATGATCCATGAGACCCTTTATTAGCTATATAGTATTCTACAAGCTCTAAAGGAGAGGTTTATGTGCAATTCTAGTGAGGCGTGTATTTCTGAAGTTGAGTCTACGAATAAGCATATGAGTTGTACATGACTTTATGAGCCGTAAACTTATTCTCATAACCTGAGGATCATAAAGTGCAGATTTACAGAAATTCCATCATGCGAAACCCTTTGTGGGCCATAGAACCTTTTATAGGCCAAAGAGGGGTTTCATAAAAGACAAGTCTAGAATCAAAGCAATAGTTCATGAAAGCCCAATTACAAGCCGTAAACTATTATATGTCCCATAGAATACTTCATAGAGCCTGCCATCCCAGTTGTCCTAATTTATTTTGGTTTTATATTTTAAACACTATAAATAGGTTTTTAGGTCATTTTTTATAGAGAACAAAGGGAGAACAAACAAGAAATATTAGATAGTTTGAGAAACACTTGTAACCTTTAATTTCATCTTCTAATTTCAATCTTGTGATTCTAGTTGAACAGTTGAATTGTCTTGTACTTAATTCTATTTTGTAATTGCTAAATTATGTTATTCAAATTCACAAGTCTTGCATTTACATTGATCATGAGTAGCTAAATCCACAACTAGTGTTGTGGAAACCATGATGAACTAATAAGGTAAAATCGAATAATTCATAATTCTTGAAAAGTGTGCATGTATGTATTAATTAATCTTCTTATTGAATGATTTCTAATGGTGGCCAACATTAGAACTCACCTAGTGTTACAGACTGGACAAAGGTAGTAATGAATAGGAAAATAGATCAATTAATAGGATTCAATCGATGTTTCTTGTTTAATCAACCGAACTAGGCCAAGGGAGGTTGTACTAGGACAATAGGTAAGGGTTAGCAATGTCACACTGCAGGGATGGACCAAAGCACATAGTGAAATTTACTTATTGCCTTGGCCAAAGGGTTTGGTGAACTTCACTTGTCGTTTTTCATGCTACACACTGGAAAAGAATTTGATTATCTGGCAATACTAAGTTAGGGAATCATGGGGAACATAGTACCCTAGTTTTCTCTACATATTTGTTTAACACTTCTCTTAGCTTAGCTTTACTTTTAATTGTTATTATAATCCCTCCACTCCATGAGAGTTTAGTTGGTTAATAAACACAAATTGCAATTGAATTCCTCTAAGTCTACCTTATTCCCTATGGAATTAGACCCTAACCTTTGTTAGGTTATACATCTTGACAAAACCACTTTAGCTTCAAAAAGGAGGTGTAGCTTGGGTGACATCACCAATCCATATAACAAGCACTGACAGCTAGGGCATCTGCTAGTAGATTGCCTTCCCTGAATACATCTAACACTTTTAATCTTCAATTTGTCTACAATTTGTCTTTCCTCAGTCATGTTGTCCATTAATTCCCATGGGGTTTTCCATAGCCTGCTCAAAATTTATTTCGTAACTAGCAAACCAGTCTCTAGAATAATTATCTTTGAGTAAATCAAATTACAATATCTTAGGCATATTAAGATAGTAGTGGCTGCAACCATGTTTTTGGTAGCTATCCCTAATCTTTGACTCTCTGTCCAAATCAAATGTCCATGATGATTTGTAGTACATAAAGCATAAGAACTCTCTCTTGGATTTCCTTTCAAAGCACCATCACAATTATACTTAACCTGCTCATAATTAGTCATCCTCCAAACAATATTTTCACATAAATTCTAGGCTTGTACTATTGAAATAATTGAATAATGTCCGTTCATCTAGTTGTACATTGAACCCAAGGATATAAACACTTAATCAACTAATATAAAGTGCTTTATCACTACCTAATTAGTTGCATTAGCTTGATATATTTGTCATATCTTCTGAAATTTCTTCTCTTTCATATTTCCCACAAAAACACAATAGGAACAATCTTGAAAATTTCTCCTAAAAATCATCTAATGAAGATGTGCACCTTGTACTTTCAAACTTGCAAAATACTTCCAAAGTCGCTGAGTTATAGGTGCATTTAAAAATAGATTCTCCATTATCCCTTGATGATAATACCCAAAAACAGCATCAAGACACAGTTTGCATTCTCATGAACTTTAAGTTGTCATCTGTAGCAATCTTTCTCCTACACAATCTCCACACGAAGAAACTTATCTTAAAAGACAATCCTTTAACCCAAATGTTAGTGATCCAGTACCACTCCTCTATCTTTTTCCTGATGTTTTGGAAGATGATTTGACACTAAACTCTCTCTTAGTATTTCCCATCCACCAAGTGTTATCACACTATTCTATAACGATAGGTTGTATATTGTCCAAAATGTGAGTTACCATGTCTTCTGAAATATGTTCTCTTAACTTTTCCAGCTTCCAACCATCCTCCCCAATAAAACTATTTTAATTCTATGTCAGAATCTTCATGTCCACCTTAATCAATAAAGTACAATGACCTTGATGAGTTCAAATATCATACCAAAAACTACACAAGACAGATTTAATTTGCCACCAAATTAGGTGCTCAATATCTTCTACATTTGTACTAGCCTTTTCTATACATGTGAACAACCACTAAATGTCCACCATAGAGAATTTATCCCTACTCGAATGTTTCATAATAACTTGGAAAAATAAGGCTTTGGACATATCAAATAAGGATCAAAATCCTACTCCCCCTTCCTTGAAAGGGTAGCACATAGTGTCTCAGTGTTGTCGTTTATCACTACTAGTTTTTCCACAAAAACGTTTAACCATTAGCTTGTGTAACCTATTGATAACCCCTTTAGTGGGGGTTTAATGGTTGATAGGATATATACTAGCATGGACTATATTACATTAGCAATTTAGACATATCTCTCTTGAATGAAAAAGTCTTATTATGCCACCTCATTAATCATCTACTCACTTTATATATAAACTCCTCAAAGTAATCAATTTTCCATCTTCCATAATATAGTGGTAGCCTAAGTATGTGGAAGGAAAAGTACCTTGACTGATTCCTGTCTATTTTCTTAATCTCTGGGTGACTACTATAGGAGTCTTCTCATGTAAATAAAAAATGAATTCATTCTTGTTTATCAACTATCCAAACATCTATTCATAGTTACCCAAAACAGTCATAATTATTTTGACAGATTTCTTGTCCCTCGAGCAAAATAAGATTGTATAATCCACATAAGATAAGTGGTTGATCTATGAACTCCATCTTGGCATTCCAAATCACTTGATTTGTTATTTATATAGTTTATTAAGACCCCTAGATAGTACTTCTACTGCAATGCTAAATAAAATAGGAGATAATGCATCGCCTTACCTAAGTCCTCTAGAAGATTGAAAAAAAACATAAGACTTTCCATTAATCAGCACTAAATACCAATTATTAGATAGGAGTCTTTAAATAATATCAATGATTCTTTCTAAAAAATCAAATTTTCTCAATACTTTTGTTGAAAACAACCAAGATACTCTGCCATAAGCCTTAGTCATATCCAATTTAACTATCATATTATGCCACTTATTCCTAATCTTGATATCTCTTATAATCTTCTATGATAGTAAAACATTTTCATTTATACCCCTACCTTTTAAAAATCCTGTTTGATTTGATGAAATCATTTTAGGAATAACCCTTGATACTCTCTCATGCACTATTCTTGATATAATTTTGTTAACAAAATTACTAAAGCTTGTAGGCCTTAAATCTGAAAAATCTTTCACTGTCGATTTTTGGCAACAATAACAAACTGGTGTGAAGTGATGAATCTTGGCAACATATGACCACAAAATAAAATCTTAATATACATTGTAACATCCTCTCCAATGATCTTTCAACAATTCTGGAAAAACAGTCCAGAGAAATCATCTGGGCCACTAGCATTCTCACCATTTAGTTTATTACACCACCTCTCTTATCCCCTTAATATTGGGATCCACAGTTGGCAAATCATTCTCTTCTTGAGTGATGATTGTAGGAATAATAACCATCATATTATTTCGATCCCTAACAGGTTTTTCAGTAAATTATTCTTCAAAATATTCTACAACAGCCTAACCTATCTCCCCTTGTGTATTAACTAGCAATCCTTGTTTATCCTAAATTTCATTAACATACGACTTCTTCCTTGTAACCTTGAACACTAAGTGGAAGAACTTTATGTTTCTATCCCCATCCTTAGACCATTTAAAACTAGACTTTTGCCTCTAAAACTCTTCTTCAATAGCATAATATCTAATCAGTTCAACTTCACCTTTATTTAACTCCATCCTATTCACCTCTATATGGTTTATCTCAAATTGGCTCTTTCAAACACTAATCACATCCTCAAGATTATCCATCCTTTCAAAAGGATTACCATAATTCTCTTACTTTACTCCATCAATGATCTCTTAACCTTCTTTAGTTTTGCATAAAATTTCGTAAAAGATTTTACAACAAAATCAATATTCCATGCTTCTTTAATTATCTCCTTAAACTGTGGGTGTCTAACCCAAAAGTTAAAAAATTTAAATGATGTTCTCATATTATCATCTTCAGAATTGAATTGCACTAATAATAATTCATGACCCGATCCTTGCCTATAAAAATGGGACACCTTGGAACTGGAAAACATATTAAAGCATTCATGATTGACCAATACCCTATCTAACTTCTTAAAAATCCAGTATGATTCAGTTCTTTCATTCGACCAAGTGAGTATACTCCCCATTGATGGCACTTCAGTAAAAGACCAATTATTAATACAATGTTTAAAGTCAGTAACTTCATCAATAGAAAAAGGCCGCCCCCTAGCTTCTATTCTTTATTCAAAATGACATTAAAATCACTTCCCACTATCAATAGGTAAATCACAAATTCCCCCAATATATTCAAGTTCATCCTATAGCTCTGACCTTTCCTGATTTGAACAATGTACATACATCGAGGTAACCTTAATAGTCACACCCTCTTTAAACAAGTTAGTAGTTCCTTGTTGATACTTGGCCATAACTACCGATCCTAACCAGATCTTATTCCAAAATATTCAAATTTTTTATGATGAATTTGAATATGAATTAGTCATTCCTAATCTTCTGTTATAGATATCAACATCCCTTAGATGCCGAACAGGTTCCTAAAGAGCAATAAAAACAAAATGATATCTTTTGTGTAGATCAAACACTCTTTCGAAAGACTTTTAAGAATTGACTGATCTAATATTCCAAAAATGTATATTTTTGGTTATTGGGATGGGTTATCCTCTTTTTCCTTTCTCATTCTTATTTTCACTTGTAGGGATATAAAGATTGTCTAGCATGAATCCTTTTATCCTCCTTTGAGATAAAAAATATGGCTAGGTGATAAATTCCCAGCCTTTCCTGCACTTTGTATATTCATCTCTAAATCATCATCGTCATTCTCCTATTGTAGGACCTGCTTCTAAAGTGGAGTGAAGTCATATATATCATCTATTTGGTCATCTCCTCACTTAAACTCTGTATTGTTAGTCTTATTTATATCTCCTTGATCTTTATCTATAATTTCTCCAGTTGTCCATACTACTATTTTAGTGCTAGCCTTATCCTTTGTACAGTCAACAACATTAAGGTTATTCGTCTCTTTAGGAGCTTCAATAGTTCCAGTTTGAATAACCCTGTCTTCACTCAACACCTCCTTTTTTTAGTAGGAGTCTTATAATCCTTATCTATTTAAGATTCATCTACCTTAATGTTATTTTTTTTCTTAGGGCTTGCAACAGTTCCAATTTATATAACCCTATCTTTATTGAGAGCTTCCTTTTGTTACATAGAAGTAGTAAAAGTCTCCTCAACCTATTGTTTTGTGGTAATAGTCACTGCTTTAGGATTAGCATCCTGATGAAACTCCATCGTTATCCTGCAGAGTCTCAAATTTATTCTTAGTGTTTACCTTTATCAACTCTACTATCCGTGGATTCCAAGTTTGTTTATTTTTATCTTGATATTTGTCACCTCTTCTTCCTTTCTGATATTAATATTTGTCTTTGTCCTCTTCCTATTCTATCCCTTTATCAACCCCTTTTACTTTATTATCTAGATCATGGTTAATTACAATTACCTCCTTCTTGTAGGCCTGTTTGTTTATATATAGCTCTAGATGTAAAACGTAGCAACCTTGTTCATCATGTCCTTTTAGATTAGAATTTATGCAATATTTGAGCATATAATCATACTTTATATCTATTCATTTTTTCATAATTTCTCCTAAAATTACTAATACTTAGCAATCTATAGTATGGTAAATATACATTAATAAACAATAGGGTATGTAACTAATATAGAATGTTTTAGCACCACAAAAAAATTATTAATTTTTAAAAGTAATATATAAACCTTTTCAAATATCTTAAATATCTATTTTCAAAAAATAAAAACTACCACTTTAAATTTCAGCTATGTGGATGAGCAAGTGTGTTCTTTTTTTAAAAAAAAATTCAAACGGGCTGTTAAACTTTTATTGCGAATCCAAAGGAATAAGATTCAAAAGGTCCATGAAAGGGCCTAAAAAGTACAAAATGAACTGAAACAAAAAGAGCAAGTCAAAATAAAAATACCAGTTTAGAAAATTTAAATAAGAAATGAAAGCAATCCACAAGAAAAGGAAAGTCACCTCGGCCTTCCTTTTTCGATATCGTTCTTGCCTTCTACTCTATCGGAATGGCAATCCATTCTTTGATACTATGAATGTGTAGATGATAATGATAAGACCTTTCATGTCCCCTTCAGAAAATTGTTTAGATTAGATAGATTATATTTGGGTGTTATCAATCTCACTAATGCCATATATTCTTGTCCTATGCAAACTTCTTTAACTCAAGCATTCTGAAGGTCAAGTTGTCTCTCTTTTTCAGCATCGACTGGCACTGTTAACCAATTCCTTGCACTAGGTATTTCTGATGTACATGTAACTCATCATTTGCATTGTCCACACTGTCAAATAAGTGTTACAACTTTGTCACTTCATGGTTCTACCTTTGTTAGCTACAAGGAACTTATACCATTATCTAGCCAACTATGATTAGGGCTCACTTGTGTTTATTAGATAACCTTCCTGGTTTGTTGGATTCCTATGTACTTTATATTTTTCTTTTCATATTGATCACTGTGCATTTACCTTTTTTGTATTTTCAATATTCGAGCATTCAACACTTGATTAGTATCCATAACTAGTAAAGCTCGTCCTTGATTTGGAATTTGCTATATAGATTGAAAAGTTATGCTCTTAGCACCTGCAAAAGAGAAAATTATGTTAGTGAAATAGTCTGTCACCATGTTTCCTTCACTTAGAATGTGTTACACTTCAATTTCTCTATATCTCCTTATCACATTAATCTTTTTAACCCCATATTGATGGACGATTGTGCATCTTGTACTCCACCCAGAATATTGTACAAAATAAGAGAAGTAGTTTCTAAAATAAGAGTCAGCAAGTTATTAGAGATTCAACAACTTAGCCCTTCCTCCAAAGTCCAAATTTCAACCTCTACACTAGATTTTATACTTATGTCATATGTAGCAGCAAAGATGAAATTTTCTGTCTAATTTCTAATACAGAAACCTGTAGCACTAGGACAAGGATTGCTTCTAGATGCACCATCAAAATTGAATTTATAGATTCGCTTCCTACACTAGTTCTAGTAGATGACTTTTGGGAAAATAATAGGCTTGTATCCTCCCAAAAGTTACACCATTTCAGCTTATTCCTTCAGAATATTCTTAAGACAAGGATATATTGTTAAAATGTACAACTTTTATTTATTTCTCTAATCGCCCTGAGTACTTAAGGTATTTTCATATTTAATTTTATTCCTTCTCTTCCAAATTATCCATAGGACTAAACTAGGAGAAACATTAAAAAGGAATCTAAGCTTCTTAGTGCAATCAACCCTTTACCATTTGAAAACTGTCTGCTTTAAGAAAATGAAAGGATCCTCAATCCCTATGTTTCTGGTGTCATGCCCCAGAGTCCCGTAAGGGTGGACTGGCACCCATTGTCGATAAGGCTCGAGAGACTCAACCTATAACTATGCACTTTCTATATAAATATAAGGGTTTTCTGCATTTAATATGCCTTTAAGAAGATAAACAGTGATAACAACTCAGAAGGGAGTGCATATGACTAGGTTGTTGGGGCCACGGTATTTAAAGTATGAGACATGACCAAACTTTACTTTACATAGTCTACAAAGCCTCTAAACAAAGAAAAACATCTGATAAGGTTAGGACAGAACCTGCCTCAACAAACTGTGAAATCAAAACATGTAAGCTCTAGACATATACAAAGCCCCGAAGCAACCTGGAGCTTGGTGACAACAACTGAATATCCTGTA
>JAOTQJ010133058.1:0-10103 GCA_025642045.1 Solanum sejunctum | reverse complement strand
CGATCTGGCACCACGCTACTTAGGGGCTTCAATATACCGAACTTGAAGTATCAAATAATCAAAAACACAAAAAAAATCAAATTTCTTTGAATTTTACTGTAGCAACCCGAGGCTACTACACCTTTGTTCTAATTTTTGCTTCAAAATTACTCTGAGTATAGACTTGTTGATCTTGTGCAAGAGATATGCTTATATATATAGACACTAAGTATACCACCTAGAACAATCAAAAGCTTACATATACACTTTGACCCCACTTCAATTTATCCCTAAGGACCAAACTTAGAAGAAATTTTGCATTCAGTCCCAAACTTTATTAAATCAAGCCAATTAAGGACTTTCGGAATTTAAGTTAAGTTACGGGTCCTAACATCCTCTCCCCCTTAAGAACATTCGTCCTTGAATGTTATACTAACCATGCAAGTTTTATCTATACTACCATATCTTGTCAATATACAACTTAGTTAGAATACATCATGCTTGATGAGGAGAATAAATTGCCTGAAGCTACAGGAAATAAGTGAGGATACTTTCTCTTCATTTGCTCCTCCACTTCCTAAGTCAACTCCTCCCTGTTATTATTATGCCATAACACTTTGACTGAGGCCACATCCTTGTTGCGAAGTCTCCTGACTTGCTGATCTAATATAGCAACAGGTTGTTCTTCAAAAGTCAATTCCTTTGTAACTTGTATATCCTCCACAGGAAAGATTCTGGAAGGGTCACCAATACATTTATGAAGCATAGAAACATGGAATATAGGGTGAACTCCACTCAAATCTGCTGGCAATTCTAGCTCGTAGGCAACCTTGCCTATTCTACGGATGATCTGATATGGACCAATGTACCTTGGGCTCAGTTTTCCCCTCTTACCGAATCTCATCACACCTTTCATGGGGGATATTTTTAGGAATACCCAGTCTCCAACCCAGAACTCTAACGAGCAATGACGATTATTGGCATAAGACTTCTGACGGCTCTGAGATGCTAATAACCACTCTCGAATTAATTTCACCTTGTACACCACTTAATGGATTATGTCTGGTCCAATCAACTCTGCTTTACAAACTTCAAACCATCCGATCAGTGATCGACACTTCCTACCATACAATGCCTCATACGGTGCCATTTGAATGCTGAAAAGATAATTGTTATTATATGCAAATTCGATCAATGGTAAGTGTTCATCCCAGGTACCATGGAAATCCATTACGCAGACCCGTAACATGTCTTCTACTATTTGAATAGTACGCTCAGCTTGACCATCAGACTGGGGGTGGAAAGTCGTACTAAGACTTACCTGTGTCCCCAAACCCGCCTAAAATGATCGCCAGAAATTTACCATGAACTGGGTACCTGTATCAGAGATAATAGACACAGGAACACCGTGAAGACGTAAAATCTCCTTAATATATAATTTGGCGTAGTCTTTAGCCGAGTAGGTAATTTGAACTGGAAGAACATGAGCTGATTTTGTCAATCTGTCAACAATAACCCAAATAGAGTCATATCTTCGTGGAGTGCAAGGCAAGCCTGTAATAAAGTCCATATTAATAATCTCCCACTTCCACGTTGGAATCTCCATTTCCTGCAGCAACCCTCTAGGCTTCTGGTGTTCTGCCTTCACTTGCTCATAGTTCAGGCATTGGGCAACAAACTCTGCTATATCACATTTCATGTTATCCTACCAATATAGGTGCCTGAGGTCATGATACATCTTTGTCGACCCAGGGTGAATAGAATAATGGGCATGGTGTGCTTCACCCATCACCTGTTGTCGTAACCCTGCAACATTTGGCACACATAACCTTCCTGTGAACAATAACATCCTATCAGGAGAAAGCTCGAATGGGGTCTGCTCCTGCTCCCGGGTTGTATCCCTGTATCTAACTAGGCTAGGATCTTCAATTGCCTCTGCTTAATCTTAGCTACAATAGAAGATTTGGCTATGCCTCGGACAGTGACTCTTGTGTTACCCGAATTCGCCACTCGAACTCCCAGACTAGCTAACCGTTGGATATCCCAAATTACCTCTTTTTTCTCTAAGAGTGAATTAGCTAAACTGCCTATGGACTTGCGACTAAGCGCATCTGCTACGACATTGGCTTTCCCCGGATGGTAGAAAATATCAATATCATAGTCCTTCAGTAGTTCTAACCACCGTCGCTGCTGCAAGTTCAGCTCCTTCTGCTTAAATATATATTGGAGACTCTTGTGATTAGTAAAAATATCAACATGAACACCTTATAAATAATGCCTCCAAATTTTTAAAGCGTGGATCATTGCAGCTAACTCTGAATCATGGGTAGGGTAATTCTGCTCGTACTTCTTAAGCTGCTGGGAAGCATAAGCTATTACTTTGCCATGCTGCATTAATACACACCCCAAACCCACACAGGAAGCGTCATAATAAACCATATACCCATCTGGACTATCAGGTAAGGTAAGGACTGGAGCTGTAGTCAACTTTTCCTTCAAGGTCTGAAAGCTGCACTCACAAGCATCGGACCACTGGAACTTCGCCCCTTTTTGTGTTAGCTTTGTCAAAGGCACTGCAATGGAAGCAAAGTTCTCTACAAATATCCTGTAATACCCAGCTAGCCCAAGAAAACTACGCACCTCCGTCGGCGTTGTGGGCCTGTGCTAATTCTTCACAGCCTAAATTTTCTGAGAATCTACTCGAATGCCATTAGCTCCTATAACATGGCCCAAGAACGCTACCGAAGATAACCAAAACTCGCATTTTGAAAATTTTCTATCTCTATTTGATTTGGGCGAACCGACACATCCATAGCGACCCATCTTTCTTCCTTATGAATAATACCGGAGCTCCCCAGGGAGAGGTGCTAGGCCGAATAAAGCCTTTCTCCAACAAATTCTTAAGATGCTCCTTCAATTATTTTAGCTCGGCTGGCGCCATTCTGTACGGGGGGATCGAGATAGGCTGAGTGTCGGACAGTAAATCTATAACAAACTCCACCTCTCGCTCTGGAGGAAGACCGAAAGTTCATCTGGAAATACATTCAGAAATTCACTAACCACGGGAATGGACCGGAGAGCTGGAGGCTCAGCATTCACATCATGCACCCATACCAGGTGATAAAGATACCCCTTTCTGATCATCTTGCTAGCCTTGAGGTATGAAATAAACTTACCACTTGGCATTGCGATATTACCGGACCATTCTAGAACCGATTCTCCTAGTTGTGGGTTTCCTACATATCTCAGGTTGTATGAGAATTCAGGCCACTTGTAGTTCAAAATGCTTGATTTTATGCATGAGTCTGAAAGAATTCAAAGCTATCCCAATGTCGAATTATGGAGAGATTAGGATGCTTGGGATTGAGACTTTAGGAGTAAGTATTGGAATGCAGCCGAGTTTTCAAAATTGAGCCCGCCTACATATCCTTATACTCAGGAATCAAGCTGCTTGTAGTTCGACTCAATCGGTTGAAGAGGAAATTCCTTATTCGGAGATGACCTCTGGTTCAAGAGGAGTGATGACAAAATTGGATTGTCAAACATTGCCTCTCAGATTGAAAAATTGCCTTCGGTAAGAGTGGAGATTATCCAAAGGCGAAAGTGAAAATGAACTAACCGACTCACATAAATACCCACAAGCCTTCTGACAGGGGTGTGGTTAGATGGTTGTGTTAGTTGTTTCCAGCTCGTGTCCAATGGGTTTGACGTCCCCCTTTGGACTATGTCTCAGTTTGCTGCTAAGCGAAAGTTCCATTTTGTGTTGCATCCTATTTGATGGCGTCTATACCTGTGGTTTTCTTTGAGAGTTCGTCCTTTTGGACGCTCTCGACATGGCTAAAATAATATGTTAGTGAAATCATAATTTGAACCAAAGATAGAATTTTTTACCGTGTTTGATTTTCATCCTTCTCTTTGGCTTGATAAATGATGAATCGATATGAAGTAGCTTTTGTTCGAAGGGTTTGACATCCCTCTTCGGACTATGTCCAGTTCGCTGCTAAGAAAAAGTTCTACATTATGCTGCGTCCTACTTGATAATGTCCACTCCTGTGGTTGCTTTGAGATTTTCATCCTTTTGGATGCTCTCGATATAACTAAAATAAAACATTAGTTTAAATATGATTTGAATGAGAGATAACATCTTTTACCATGTTTGATATTCATTTTCCTCTTCAGCATGATAGATATTGAATCAACATGAAGCAACCATTATATGGTCCTTTCGGCAGCTTGAAAAATAAAATATCCTTGATAATTATGCCATAGCTATCTCGGTAGCTGGTCACGCTCTTCGGTATAAAATTCTTTGTTAGTAGTAAAATAGCTCTCCTGGAGCAACTGGATGTGCAACGACCCTCTTGGCAGTTGAAAATAAAAGTAGCCTTCTTGACAATAAAATTAATGGCCTTCTTGGCGGTTGGAAATAAAATAGTCTTCTTGGCAATGAATATACAATAGCCTTCTCGGCAGTTGGAAGTAAAATAGCTCTTTGACAATGAATATACAATGGCCTTCTCGACGGTTGGAAATAAAATAGTCTTGGAATGATGAATAGGCAACGACCTTCTTGGTAGTTGAAAATAAAATAACGGTTGACGATGTAATACCCCTCTTGGCAATAAATATATAATAACCCTCTTGGCACTTTAAGACTTAGTATCCCTCTTGGCAATGAATATATGATGGTCTTCTTGGCAAAGAATATGTAATAGCCTTCTTGGCAATAAAATAGCCTTTTTGGCAGTGAATATACAATGACCCTCTTGGCGGTTGGAAATAAATAGACTTGGTGAGATGAATAGGCAACAACCCTCTTGGCAGTTGAGAATAAAATAACCTGGTTGACAATGAATATACAACCGCTCTCTTGGCAATAAAATAACTTGGTTGACTATGAATATGTACTAGTCTTCTTGGCACTGAAGACTTGATAGCCCTCTTGGCAATGAATATATGATGGCCTTCTTGGCAATGAATATGTGATGGACTTCTTGGCAATGAAAATAAAATAGCCTTTTTGGCAGTGAATATACAATGACCCTCTCGGCAGTTGGAAATAAATAGACTTGGTGCGATAAATAGGCAATGACCCTCTTGGCAGATGAGAATAAAATAACCTGATTGACGATGAATATACAATGGCCCTCTTGGCAATAAAATAACTTGGTTGACTATGAATATGTAATAACCTTCTTGGCACTGAAGACTTGATAGCCCTCTTGGCAATGAATATGTAATGGACTTCTTGGCAATGATTATGTAATGACCTTCTTGGCAATAAAATGGCCTTTTTGGCAATGACTATGAAATGGCCCTTTTGGCAATGATTATGAAATGCAATGGCCCTCTTGGCAATGAATATGTAATGGACTTCTTGGCAATGATTATGTAATGGCCTTCTTGGCAATAAAATGGCCTTCTTGGCAATGACTATGAAATGGCCCTCTTGGCAATGATTATGCAATGCAATGTCCCTCTTGGCAATGAATATGTAATGGACTTCTTGGCAATGATTATGTAATGGCCTTCTTAACAATAAAATAGCCTTTTTGGTGATGACTATGAAATGACCCTCTTGGCAATAAATATGAAATGGCCTTCTTGGCAATGAATATGTAATGGCCTTCTTGGCAATGAATATGTAATGGCCTTCTTGAAAATAAAATGGCCTTCTTGGCAATGATATGTAATGTCCTTCTTGGTAATAAAATGGCCTTCTTGACAATGAATATGTATTGGCCTTCTTGGCAATAGAATGGCCTTCTTGGCAATGATATGTAATGGCCTTCTTGGCAATAAAATGGCCTTCTTGGCAATGATATGTAATGGCCTTCTTGGCAATAAAATGGCCTTCTTGGCAATGATATGTAATATAATGGCCCTCTTGGCAATGATTATGCAATGCAATGGCCTTCTTGGCAATGATTATGCAATGCAATGGCCCTCTTGGCATGATTATGCAATGCAATGGCCCTCTTGGTAATGATTATGCAATGCAATGACCTTCTTGGTAATAATTATGCAATACAATGGCCCTCTTGGCATGATTATGCAATGTAATGGCCCTCTTGGCATGATTATGCAATGCAATGGCCCTCTTGGCAATGATTATGTAATGCAACGGCCCTCTTGGCAATGATTATGTAATGTAATGGCCTTTTTGGTAATGAATATGTAATGATCCTTTTCATTTCTCTTCGTAATGCAAGATAGATGAACCTCTCCGTTTCTCTCCGTAATATAAGATAAATGATAAATTACCAGGGATTTTAGTGAGACAAACATTGTTTACGCTTTGATTGTCCTCTTATAGGTAAGAGCTGCAAACTTTCCTCTGCATCCATAGAAAATTTGTTAGTTTTAAAAATGAACTAACCTTTGATAAATTTCTGGTGACTTCAGCGAGACAGGACTATTTATGCCTCATATGTTCTCCTATACACAAAATCTGTAAAATTTCTTGCATTTACAAAAAGTTTCTTAGTTTTACAAAAAATGAATTGATCTATGATAGATTGTTGGTGACCTGGGCGAGGCGGAACTATTTACGCCTCTGTTTTCCTCTGGTAAATAAGACATGCCAAAATTTTCCTGGGCCAAGCGGAGCTATTTCACCTCTGTTGTTCTCTTGTAAATAAGATATGCAAAAACATTTCATGGGTAAGTTGGGTGCCTCAGCTGTTCTCCTGTGCAAGTTTTTCTGCATCCACAAAAAATTTCTTAGTTTACATAACGAATTGGTCCTTGACAGATTGTTGCCACTTGAGCGCCTTAGTTGTTCTCTTGTGCTAAATTTTCTGCATCTATAGAAAATTTCTTAGTTTTAAAAATGAATTGATCATTAACAAATTGTTGCCACTTGAGGGCCTCCACTGTGCTCTTGTGCAAGTTTTCCTGTATCCACAGAAAATTTTTTAGTTTCAAAATAAATTAATCTTTGTTAAATTGCTGATGACCTGGGCGAGATGAAACTGTTCACGCCTCAAATGTTCTCTTGTGAGAATTTTCTTTGATACATCTCTGATGGTTTCGGCGAGACAGGGCTATTTATGCCTCTTAGTATCAAAATAAATTAATCTTTGATAAATGACTTGTTACTTCAGCGCCTCAGCTGTTTTTCTTGAAAATCTCCCTGCACCCACGAAATATTTCTTAGTTGTAAAAATGAGTTGAGTTTGACAAGTTATTGGCAGCCTGAGCGCCTCAACTATTCTTCTGTCAAGTCTTCCTACATCCACAAAAAATTTCTTAGTATTAATCTTTGATAAATGACTTGTTACTTCAGCGCCTCAGCTATTTTTCTTGAAAATCTCCCTGCACCCACGAAATAATTCTTAGTTATAAAAATGAATTGAGTTTGATAAGTTGTTGGCGGCCTGAGCGCCTCAGCTGTTCTTTTGTCAAGTCTTCCTACATCCACAGAAAATTTCTTAGTATTAATCTTTGATAAATGACTTGTTACTTCAGCGCCTCAGTTGTTTTTTTTGAAAATCTCTCTGCACCAACGAAATAATTCTTAGTTGTAAAATTGAATTGAGTTTGATAAGTTGTTGGCGGCCTGAACGCCTCAGCTGTTCTCCTGTGCAAGCTTTCACCTCTATTATTCTCTTGCAGATGCGATAACTGCTCTTTCTTGTGATAATTCCCCTAAAATTTATTTCGAAAGATTTTTCCTGCAAAAATTTTCCTGCATCCAAAGAAAATTTCTTAGTTTAATATGAATTGATCTGTGTCGATTCTTCAGTAATCTGCTCCTCGCCTTGTCCTTCATAGATTGTTTTGATCTCCCACTTCTAGGTAGTCAAATACAACTTTCTAATTTGTGGCAACGCTTAGCGAAATTTTGAGGACCACCTCAAAATTTCTGTCCCAGTTTAGATATTGTCAAAGATTATCAGCTGATCAAAATCTCCTTGAGAATTTTTTGAGATGTCCCAATTGAACTTTCATTGTGTTTCAAACTTGAATTTGCTGTAGAAGGCTTCTTTGTGTTCAAAATTTTTGAGTTCCTTTCAAAAATTCTATCCCAGTTTCCTTTCTGGGAGTATGACCGAGCTGTCATGGTGCCTACACATCCCGTTGAGGCAGGAATCAGGTCAAACGTAATTTTCCCTCGGGAAGTAGACCAAATATATATTTTGAATAAAAAGTGACCGAGGCCGACATAGGCCGCCTATGTATCTCATTCTTCAGAATTCAGGTCAAATGTAGTTCATTACAGATAAAATTGAATAACAAACATAGGAATGATTACAAGTAAATGATGCAATTATAGGGAAAGAAAGTTTTATCTAGGTGTAGTGTTCCTAGTAGCACACGAGCTGATCGTCACATTGTGGTGGACGATACATTCTATTCGTTATCAGGTAAAGGATTCTTGTCTATGTTGGGAGCTACAGTTCGAAGAACAGAGGCATCACGGTCAATCAAGTCCTGGATCCTATGCTTCAGAGTTATGCAATTTTCAGTGTCATGTCCAACACTGTTAGAGTGGTAAGCACAAGTCTGATCACCTTGGAAGAAACGAGAATTAACATCCATGTCTCTCGGAGGGGCAGGCCAGACTAATACTGCAGCTGACAATCTTTCGAATAGCGTGGTCTGACTTTTGACAAGTGGAGTGAATACCCTTGGGGCTTTTCTATCCTCTTTTGGATAAGAAAGGTTATATTTGTTTTGTGGGGCTGAAGGCATTCGATGATAATTAGGATGGTTTTGACAGGGGTACATAGGGATTTGAACCTTTGGGCGCGATGGTATTTGGTAATTTGACGGTGGAGATTGGCAGTTTGGGATGATGTTTGGATATTGTGGGTAGTGATAATGGGAAGGAGGAATTTGGCAGTTTGTGGGTAAAGGGTGATATGCTAGAGGGGCATTGAAGGTGGGGGATGGACTCGGGGTAGGTTAAAGATGGATAGGGATGGGCTGATAAAGTGAAGGCCTCATGTTGTTCAGAACGTGAGGATTAGCAGCGATGGCCAAACTCACCAACTCTTGAGCCTTTTTTACTTCCACCCTCATTTCCACTCTCATGTCCGCAATCTATTGCATCAGCTGTGTAATCAATTTGTTCTGTTGTGTAATAATGGGGTCTATCATGGTGCTCTCGATCAAGCTTGAATCACCACTGTGGTCTGTCCTTTTTATTTTCAGCGAGTTTTAGTCAGGGAAAGTATCTTTGTGGGCTTTGGATCTGGTAAAATAAGTATGGTCGATCATTTCACAACACAGATCAATTCCAGCTACCTGCAATAAGAATTACTCAAAATCAAACAAGTTAATTTCCTCAGATTAATGAATAATAGAAGGTAACACACATATAAGTACACAATTGTACACGAGGTAGGCAGGACTTTGCCTATTTGATTTTAGAGATGGTGGGTCACGAAGGTTTGATTTGCACCAAGTCAATTCTTCTTGCAGTAGATTGGAAAAATATGCTTCTGAGGAAACATAGACTTCTAGAAAGATAGGAAAAATGACATTTGGAGAGCTGAGAAGATATGTTTCTGGGAAACTGGGGGAAAGTACGCTTTTAAAAAGCTGGAGAGAAAATATACTTTTAAAAATTTAGAGAGTCGAACCTAAAAGGTTGCCTACGTATCTCACGAAGAAGAAATCAGACCTTAAGTAGTTCGAAAGCGTGAATATCCTCGAATTGAAATGAAAGATTCATCATTGTCAAGTGAAAGAGTAAACTTTTAGAATCTTGAAAAGGGATTGATTTTTGTTGAGAAACGTGAAGAGTGTTTGGACGATCTTTTGATAGTGAGTGAATTTTAGACCTTTGAAAGAAACTTGAGACTCGAAGAGCATTTGGATGAACTTTTGATAGTGACTGAATTTATGTTCTTAGGGGTTTCTAGAATATTTTCGAAAAATGTGGGCTAGAAAATTCCAAACAAAGTAATATTTAGACAACAGTTATAAGAAATAAACAGATATTGCATGCCCTAAACAAATATGTGGCCCATTTTGTGCCAAGGGTGGCCCTAACGATTTAAAGGATATATATATGCAATTAGACGTTCCATTGCCCCCAAAATATTTGTACAAACTTGATAAGTAAACTCAATAAGGATACATAATACGGGAAGGGGATATACAAATAATCAGTC
>JAOTQJ010133018.1:0-10104 GCA_025642045.1 Solanum sejunctum | reverse complement strand
CATTGGGAATTTAAGGTTAGCATGTGTCTAGGTGTCCCTATCGGATACTGGTCACGACCCTAGGGTGGGGCGTGACAACTTCAAACAACATGATAAAACTCTGTCTAAGTTGTGTACAAATCTACTAAGGTCTCAAGAACGCATAAAATCTTTTGCTGACAAAGGACGACAGGAAGTTATCTTCAATGTTGGGATTGGGTTTATGGTCGTCTGAGACCTTACTATCAACTGTCAGTGCGCCTTCATAAACAGAACAAGCTCAACCGTTGGTACTTTGGTCCATTTAAAGTTCTCAAATACATTGATGAAGTTGCGTACAAACTGGACTTGGCCGCCTCTTCCTGTATTAATCCTATTTTTCATGTTTCAATTCTTCGGAAGTGTATCGGCACACCTGACCAACAGGTTACCCCTCTGGAATTATTGGATCAATCTTCTGCTTTAGTTTTAACGCTCAAATCGATTCTCCAGCAACGAGTGTTGAACAAGGCTAATGGTCCTCTAGTCCAATGGCTTATTAAGTGGTATGGCTTGCCTGATTCAGATGCCACTTGGGAAGCCAAGTCCACTATCCCTCAGCAATTTCCCTAGTTGAACCTTTAGGACAAGGTTCCTCTTCAAGGGGATGACAATGTTATGAATAGGGGTAATAACCTACTCACACTTAAGTGCAGTAGCAGGCAAAAGCTACACCCAAATATTTGGAAGAATATTCCACTACAGACAAGAGGATAATTGTGCCAAAAATGTCAAAAGACTTTACACAAGTCACTGCATAGAAGGCCTTTGCAAGTAAGAGGGACTATAAATAGAAGAAAAATACAAAACTAATCGATAAGCATATTCTGTGAGATATTTTCTTTTCTTAATTTTTTCTTTCAATTGTTTTCTCCTTCAATTTTTATTTTTCCAATAAGTTTTGATTTAAAAAAAAAAATTATATTCACTATCTATTTATCAATATAAATTGATTCATATCAGTCATCATGACCTACCTATATCCAAGATTTTATAGTAATATAAATTTGAATGGATGTTCCAATGAACGGTGCCTAGTGTAAACACATCAGGTAGGAAAGAGCCATGTTTTGTGTTCTGAAAGTGACTTTGTAATTGTCGTCAATTTATTTGACTTGAGATTGATAAATTAAATTGTCATTTTCATTAAAAGGGAAAACTAAAATATCTGGCTGCACTAGTAAAGTTCAAGCACATGTTTGAGTGTGCAAGGCAATTGTATATTATTAGTATGAACTAGTGTGATGTAGTCCAGCTTCAACACTCAACTCTTTAGACACCTTCAATTTCATTGTTATTAATTCTTAACATAGTTAGACGATTTGAGCTACTCTCCAGCTCTCAATTTCTGGACTTAGGGCTCCTTTGGCACAAACATTCATAATGCACGAATTAATAATGTAAAAAAAAAATAGTAATATAAAATTTAATTATATAAAAATTAGTTTTTATTAAATGTGTGATTTATTCTTTTTATTTAATTTTATATTTGATTTAAAATTTTACAATTTTTTTTATTTTTAAATTATTATAAATTTTTTTTCTATTTTATGTAACTGAATTGAGGTAGATAATCATCGGATAATATTATTCTTTTATAGAATTTTTTATTTAATTTAAATAGTCAGGTTAAATTCTAAGATATATATTTAAAAAAGTTACTATTTTTTTTGAGTTGTGATGGACCAGTGTATTTCTAATGACACAGTGTATTTAAAAAATTTTATTTAATCACGCAAATTCTTGATGACACAGTGTATTTCTAATTTTTTTCTAGTCAAATATATCTAATACTTAACATAAAATTATCTTTTAACAAAATAGTTCAAGTCATTAATCTACGGATTTATATTGAATAGTTTTTTTTAAAAAAATAATATAAGAAAGTTTATTAATGAAATTATGGAATTACACAAAACAATTTTGGAGATTTAAAAAGAACATTTATAACCATTTTAATATAAATAAAAAAAATATCAAATTACAAAAGAAGTTTAGAAAAAGGAAACGAAAGATAGTGCAACTATTTAGGGGTCTTATTCAAGGATTGTTAAACTTTGAATAAGTTATTCCTTCATTTTCTAGGAATAAAATAAGGCTTTATATGATGTATAAGTAATCCATGGATTAAGCTAAATAAAGTAACCAAATAATATATTTGATGAACTAAATTTTAATTCATGAATTATTCTAATTAATACCACCTACTAAACGAATCCTTAATAAGATAGTTTGGACTAGGGGTATTAACTGATCGAGTTGAACTGAAATTAAAAAAATTATAAAGGATTATATTAAAAATTGAATTGGGTCAGGATAAAATTATCTTGGGCTAAATTGAACTGAATTGAATTTGACTGAAAATCAAGTTAGATCTTGACCCACTTAATTAATCCATATATTCAAAGCAAAATTTCAGATTAAATGATACAACACAATATTAAGTAGCAAATATATGGCTATATGAAAATTTCCTTGTTGAACTCAACACTTGCATGCACCACTATATATATATATATATATATATATATTAAAAAAAGAATAATTACATTTATAAGCTATTGAGATAAATTATTTATATAAAAAATAGTTCATTATTTTTTATTACATAAAGTGACCAATTTCGACAGCTTGGGCTAAGTTTTAGAATTTGCAATTTTATTATGAATTGGTCATTCGGCCTTCTTCACGTCAGCTTCTTTTTTGGTTCTTCCTTGATTTGTCTCCAATTCTTTCTTTTTTTCTCTTTTTTTTTTCCTTACTTTTTAGGTGGTAGGTAAATTATTTTTTTTCCATTTATCTATAACATATTTTTGTGAAAAAATGTCAATGTTAAATTTTTTTATTTGCTCTTTTTACAATTTTTTTCCTTGTTTAATTGTTCACTTTTTTTTGTCATTTTATTATTATTTATTTATTTATTTTATTAAGGTGAAAATGCATGATCGTAAAATAAAAATCGATATTAATACATTATATAATTATTATACAATATTTATACACCATTATGCACCATTTATATATTGCCATACATTCATATCTATTTATATAATATTGATACATATTTATATATAATTTATACAATATCAATACATATTTAAACATTATTTATATAATATTAATACATGCTAATACACAATTTTATGCAATGTTGATATATTACATAACTATTCATACAATATTAATATAAGTTTATACACATTTATATAACATTGATATGGTATATATACACCACATAATAGGAGTTGGTATTATGAAAAGGGGTCTTAATTTTATTAATTTTAGAAAATGCAATAAAAAATAATTAAAAAATAAATTTATTTTTCTTAAAAAAATAAACTCAATACTATAGAAAAAGAGAAAATAAGAAAGAAAAAAAAAAGCCCATGTCATGAGCTGATCTTGAGCTGGACCAACAGTAACCAATTTTAGCTAATTTTTATATAAATAAAATCTGGAAACAACCGCTTTATGTTTTTAAACATAGGGGTTAAGCTGCGTACATCCGACCTCCCCTCACCCCGCAATGAGCGGGAGCCTTTTGAGGCATGGGGGTATGTTGTTGTTGTTTTATATAAATAAAATATGTACTATTTTTTTTATAAACACTTTACTTTTGTGTATATATATGAAATTTCCCCCATAAAAAATTCACATCATCTATATTCTAACTACTGATTTCCCCAAATATTCACATAATGGCCTAAAGAGAAAATTCTGTGTTCAATTTGAACCCAACCCTAAAAATAAATATAGAGAATTCACATTATCTACTACAAGTAGCTTGAAATTAGGAGGCAACTGGTAGATTATTCTTTCAGCAAGACAACTATTTTAGTAGATTCAAGCTCAAAGTTGGAAAAATCAATTTATATTCTTACTACACCTGTTTACACTAAATTTTTATCCTTCACAATACAAATTAATTATTAAACTTTTAATTTTAACAATTTAAAATAATTAATTTTTAAAAATATAAAAAATATTTTCTCAAATAAATGCTATTTTTATTTTAAGAATTATTATTTTAGAATTAAATTAATTTTTTCAGGCTGATAATATTAAAAACTCTTCAATTAATTTATATTAATTTATCGTATAGTCAAGTTAGTCAATCGAATTTAATTTAACTATATTAAATTGGCCAAAATTATAATCAAATTAACTAAATTTTAAATTAAATACCCTTACCTCTTGAACCCATTTTTCAATCCTTCTTTTGAAGCAAAATCAATTCAAAACCCGGCCCAACCCCATTTCCCTTTCCAGCCCACATGTATACACTATACATATATACATTTGCCCCCAATTTGCCCTTTTTCTTGCTATTTCCCTCAACATTCTTCATCGTCTTGACGAACCAGCTAGCAACCAAAATCAGAAAACGCCAACAATACCTCAACGTTCACCCTCCTCCTCCGTACGTACGTGTCCCTCTCCCATTTCCCCTTATCCGTTCGTTTGGAGGAATAAAAAACGCGGTGTATCTCACAGCCATCGATTCAAATCGATGGTTGTGGATGATTCCCAGGGGATAGGGAATTCAATTTCGAATTCAAAAAATCCTAAATCGGTCCCAATTTGCCCTCCGATTGAGCAGCGGTTGGTCATTCTGGAAACCCTAGAAAATCTCACAGCCGTTCTTGACCGCCTAAAATTTTCAAGAAATTCCAGAAGAGTTCATTCATTTTGGAGGTCATAAAAGCTAGGAGGATCTAGTAAGGAAGCAAGGGGGTTCGAAGGTGTAATTACTTGGTGGTGAAAGCTTCCATTAGCTCTTTCTTCATCTCAGATTGCTACTCCGATAAAGGTAATACCCCAAGCTCATTTTTTCGTTTCGAGTTTCACGTACTGTGTCTAAATGTGAAGGTTGAAGTTATATCGAGGTCATTCGTGTTTGCATTTAGCTTGTTTTGACTGAAAATACTCTGCTAGAGCAAGGTGACACTGTGGTTTGTTGTTGGCTAATCGACACTATTCATTCCTCCTTCTATGAATACAGTTCGTTTAACAGTTTGTTGTTAGGCTGCGTACATCCGACCCCCCTCAACCCGCAATGAGCGGGTGCCTTTTGAGGCATTGAAGTTGTTATAGTCAAGAAAAAATAAGGATTATGTGCAGTTCTATGTTTTAAGTGATGACCCTCATTAAGCCTGAGGTCTCATATTTAAACATGTTGTTTTCACTACCGAATTTAGTTGTGGTTTTGTCTCTTTTAACTCAATCTTGGAGTCTGTTTCCTGATCAATTTGTAACTGTTATAGCTTTTAGACATTACTGACAGTTCTTGGCCTTAACGGCAAATTTGTGATGTTGTATGAATCAATTATAATCCATGGTCATAAACTTTTGTTTTGTGTTCATGAAGTCCCTATTATAGATGAGGGGTTAATCTCCCACATGTTGAATAGCCATTAATAGGTTGTACAGGTGGCTGGGTTCAGTGGTTGACTCAAGATTTTGTTCGAATTGTATGATTCTTTTAGCTCTATTCATCCTGTGGGTCATGGTGTAACCTACAGTCAGCATATTTCTCAAATATATCGGTGATTAAACATTATTTTCCTAATCGACTTGGCTGCTGTTTGGAAAGGAAAATGTTTATGCTCAAGTTTGGAGTGAGTTGTTAGTTTGCATTACTCAATCGAAACATAGCTTTACTGTTAGTCTGGTTTTGTATTTGAAATTATATGGATCTTCCTTGTTTCTTCACTATCAAAGAGGGCATATGTAGCAAATATCCATATAAAAAATAAAATGATGCGAATGTTCGCTGGTCTCATTAAATTAGTTGTCCTTTCCTTACATTTGTTCTTTGTCATGGAATTCTTACTATATTGTTATGATTGCTCTTTGGTTTGCTTATTAAAATGCTATAGTCGAATTATTTAGTTTTTGTCATTTTATGCTACTATGACTATTTCAGTATGAGTATTAATTCTTTGTGAATCAGTTTTGGAGTCCTAAATGGGCTCCTCTCCTATTATTTAGGCTTTGTTGGGCCATGGGGGCTCAACTTTCCTCTTTTAGTCAGTTCAACTCGAGCAGGTCTTGGAAGCAAAAAGGAACTTGTATACATCGGTATACATTAGTATACACTGAAAATTCAGAATATACAGCAAATATAACTTGGTATATACATAAAATGTGGGCTAAAAGCCCATTTCAGCAGGCAGCAGCAGCTGGGCAGTTTTAATGGGTTTGGTAGGCCCAAAATATAGGAGTTAGGGCAGGTGGAAGATTGGGTCCAATCTTTATCTTAATACACTCTTTTTGTATTTATTATATTATTTGAGATATTTGTTGTTTGACACTAACATTATTTCTTTATTTGTATTATTATTTGTTTAATCTAATTATTTCTCCAACATGTGTTCATTTATGTTAATTTCCGTTTTAGTGATTTTGTTAGTGTTAGAACTATTTCTACAATTTATTTTGGTAAAACTCTTGCAAAATAGTTCAAATGTCAATCAATTTTCAAACTTAATTACTTTCTTTCAAACTTAGTCAACTTTTTCAAGAATTAGTCAACTTTTTAAATTTAGTCAATTTTTTAAATTTAGTCATTTTTTGGGACTTAGCCAATTTCTTTTCAAATTTAGTTAATTTTTTCAAATTTAGTTAAGCTCTTTCAAAGTTAGTTGAACTCTCTAATTGTTGGTTAACCGCAAAGTTAGTGTTCATTTTGAGTAATTAATTTTTTCTCAAAAATAAAAATTGAATCTTTATTCTCCTTTTGAAAATTTTAAGACTTTTTTGTTGGGTTTTAAAATTTAAACTATTTTTTCTTAATTTTCCTAAAAATTAAGTGATGATTTTATTTAATTTTGAAAATTTGATTTATATTTAAACTAATTGAGTAATAAATTATATTTTTAAAATCAAAGTCATTTTTTCAAATTAACAAATAATGGCCTCTAGTTGAATACTTGCTTCTTGATCATATCCGTAACAAACACATCTTAAAAGATAATTTTTTTTTACCATTTAAAAATAGAACCAAACACCACACATTTTTACTGCAAAAAAGTTTCTACTCATGGGGAAGATTTCAGAAAGAAGTCTCAGCTATACATAGCTTAACTTGATGCAAAAATTTCAGTTGTGCACAATGATGCAAAGAGAGACAGGTAATAGAGCAGAAGAAGATCACAAAAGGAAGATACCTGCACTGCAGGCTGCACACATCACCAAGCTAATCAACTATTTTAGTAGCAACGTTTATTGCAATGTCATCTTTCTCTTCGGAGTCAACAGAAGCTAAAAAGGAGACAAATTATCAAGGTACAAACAATTGACACGATTTTACTATAAAGCCAATCTCGCGAGCTCAACTTCACTGATAAAATTTAACTTTGATATTTACCGATAATGCTAAAAGTAGACTCAGTAGGGATAGAAATACTGAACAAATCACATGCCATTAATAAAAGGTCCTATTATCGGACATCCAAATCTTCATTTCACGGCCTCTTCCAAGTAGAGATCTAGTTGTGTCTTTTCTAAATCAAGTTTTCATCGACTTTCAAAAATATCATACTTCTCCCTATCATCCACATTTGAGTTTTTCAAATACTCTTTGAATAATGCATGTATATTATTTTCAACAGCCTTTACTTTTTTTTTTTTTTTTAAATTTCAAGTGAGTGGATCAAGTTTGGTAAAGTAAAATCTTACTGGTTTTAATATATACCGAGGATCAAGGACCACCGCCATTGAAGCAATCGAACCATAGTTTTTCTGTCAATATTTTAAAGAACTTGGTTTCCATTTTTCATATATTGCCATGGTCTTGATATTAAGATCCTCGCTATGCTTATCTTCAATTATCATCACATGGATTTTTCAAATTTTATGAAAAATACATATTGGCAGTGAGATAGTAATTTCTTAAAAACAAAGTTGTGACATCATAGAAAGACTTCTAATCTTGTTCTTCTTTACTTGTATGACGATCATTCGAGTCCATTTTGGACTCTCCTCTGTATATCATTGAGTCAACCTTTGCGTTCGAAAGGAAAAGATGATGTAGGTTTGGGAGATTGTTTTACAGGCAAAGGGAGTAAGTTTACAAGTGAAAAAATATAGGTGGAAGGTGGAATATTACACTGATACACAGTGTATATACCTTCTGGTATACAGATTGAAGATGGGCGAAAAGATCAAGTTTTGAGCAGCAAATGTGGGATGGAGAATGGGCTAGGTACAATTAATGATAGATTAGGATAGGTTGAAAGTTGGGCCTGCTAAGCTAAAACTTTATTTTACTTTATATTCATTGTCGTAGTTGGTATGTTTGAATCTAACAATAACCTTGAGTTTAGTTTAATTTAATTAAATTCTCCAAGCGATAAATTATTTTTCGTTAATTCTTTCTTTAAGGATGACATATCTTATTTACTTAATTATTTTTAAAAATTCTAAATTCTTTTTTTTTTTTTAAAAAAAGTCAAGTTATCAATTTTCTCGCAAAACGTTTTGTTTAAATAAATTGCAAGTTGCCTTTAAATTAAGTCTTAATAAATATTGATGTTCTAGATCATTAGGTTATTTATTATATTTTCAGAAATTTAAATATTCTTTTTCTAGTCTTTCTTTTTAGTTAATCTTTTCACAAATTTTACCCATTTAAAATATCCCAAATATTTTTCTTAAAAACTTGAAAAATTCATACTGAACCAATTCCGGTAGAATTTAGAAAAATTCAAAAATTTAAATTGTCTTTTGCTTTTAAGTTAATTTTTTCAAGACTAATTAGATTATTTTTTTCTTAAATTAAATTAAGTTAAATTGATTTTTCCTAAAAAGTCATTCTCCCAATTACCACTGAAGACTAACTTAAATCTAGTTATAATAGATATAAGCATTTTCCTAAACTTTTTCAAATATACATATTTCTACAATTTTTTTGTGTTAACTTAAGTTTGGTCAGTTAACTGTTTTTTAATAGATCTTAGAGGATGTTTAACACCTTTACCTATAACTCATATAAGTTAAGTAGATCATTAACTGGGAGTTAATTTAGCATCACTTTAGCAAAATAGGTACCCTAATTTACCTTAAAAATAAATTAGATGGCGACTCCTTAAGTTAATAAATTAGGAATCACCAATATGTTGTACATTATTTGAACTCGAGTTAAAATGGGGTATAACAACTTATCAACTTCACTAGGAATTTTTAGATTTTAAACCATAACAAACTTAGGCTAATAATTAAATTTTTTAATATTTATTTATTTTATTTGTTATTATTTATCTTACCTTACTTGTTTGATATTTCGTTATGTAATATAAATTGTTTGTTTTCTAGTGATTTATGTAAATTATTTATTATTATTTATATAAATTGTCATTTTGTTCATATTTTCTCCAATTTTAAAAAATTGGCTACACATACACACGAGGTATATTTTGTGCACCTATAAATTTCTTTTTCAAAAATTCAAATTTAAGAAAATTGGTGCATGCGTAGAGTATCCAAATTTATTTTCATGAGACTATGTAATCTTTTCGCTTGAGTTGTCCACTCAAGAACTTTGTATTTAGTAAATTGATTCTTAATTTACCTAGAATAGAGTTAAACCAACACCTTTCTAGAAATATGCATCATGCAAACTTAAGAGGCTTAATATCCCTGGAATATTAAGTCCATTAGTCAATATTATCTAAATGTCCAAGTGAGTTAACGATCTCAAGTGACTTTTATCATTTATGTGTGCATTATGTAAAATATTATTGTGCTAAATATGGATTGCTTATTCAAAATTAATAAAACTTAAGGAGGGAAGTTGTTACTCACTCTTTTATTTTGTAGATAACTGTGAAGATCTCATGTTTGACCTATGAAGATTAAACTCAAAAATATCATGGGATGAAGATACGTGGATGCAATGAAGAGTTTTATTTCTACTCTTTTTATTTGCTTTGACATGTAATGAGGCTTAAAGTTTATTTTGTTGAAGCCAAAGGATCAATTGAGCATTGGTAAAGACAAATTTGAAAGAAAAATTACTTCTATTACTTACAAGAATAGATTTACAAAACAACTCTCAACCTCACACATTACACTCTTTCTTGGTGT